>KK119137.1:446480-505017 GCA_000611955.2 Stegodyphus mimosarum
TTCCCTTTTAAACTGAATGTACGGAAAAAATGTTTCGTTTCTTCTTTCTTGGAAATATTTTTATTATATTTTATAATTACAGTTGTGGTTTATAGGCTTTTCTTCTTTTTGAAAATTTATTTTAATTATTTGAATTGCGGGGTTGAATTACAGTTCTTCAGACAGTTATTTTAAAAACTTCTATTTATTCATTTCGCATTATGTATTTTAAGCATGTTTACTCACATAATTCTTTTTTAATCCAACTTTATTTATTTAAATACCTTTTCTTTGGGAAAATTGCTTATGGCACAGGATTCGTCACGATGAATTTGGAAACTGCGTTGTTCGTCAAAAGAGAAAATACCGTAAAGCATGATTAACACGTCTTTCAGTGGACTCTTCAAAAATATATATGTAAATGAGAAAGATGTATAATCTACTTTTTAATTTAGGATGATCTGCATACAAATAATTTTCAACAGTTTTATCATTGCGGTATTGCTTTACACAATTTTATCATCCTACATTTAGTTTATTAAGATCTTATCCGCATTTTCAAGTTCAAAAAGCTTTCATTTTTTTAAATCACAAGAATTAAATAAAATAATATAAAAAAAAGCTAAGTAAAAAAAAATCTGAAAGCTTTTAGATTTTACATTACTCCCAAAGGGGCGTTTTTTTAACGTTTTGTGGGTTACCTTTCTTTATTAAATATCACGTTCTTCGCACGTAAAATTCAATTCAACAGCAATATTGGAAAATAATTTTTAAATGAACATATCTTTAGAATTTCGGATACAGAGTCACGCGCGATGGAGATAAAAATTTTTTTTTTGCCTTACAGTGTTGTCATCGCTCGCTTTGAAATCGTTGTGTTTGTTAATCAAACATTCGTTAAAGTTTTAGAAAATATGAAATAGATAATAAAACAAATTCCAAATTTGGGCTTCCAGATGCCCATATTCGGGTGGAAAGGAACGTCATTCAAAACTGGATGGCTCTAGGTACCGTTGCTTTATCACAGTGCGAGAAACATATATAATATGTAGAATTCTTCATTATTTAATTTCTTTAAATATAATACAGGGCTCTAATATTTGATGGAAACAATTTGAAAAGTGAACCGACATTTATAGTGAACCAACGCAAAATGCCAAAACGAAATAAATAGTCTTTCAGGGGAAATTGACCCTTTGGCCTAATAATTTTGTGTAATAAATAAATAAATGAATAAAAATAAAAAATTAAGTAAAAGTAAATAAATAAAACATATTTTCACGGTTTTTGTGCCTATGTCAATAATTTTAGTGAAATTATTTAGCAAATCAACCAGTGGGATAAACACTTATTTGGCATTGGTAATAAAAATGAGAATAAAGAAATTCTACATGATAATCCTCAGCAAAAATTTATTTAAATACTATTTAAGGTTAGAAAATAACAGTTGCAATTCATTACAGATTGTAACAAAGTGCGTAAACTACATTTGGCGTTATTTGGCATTTATAACAAATATGCCAAATTTCGAAATGAGCCAATAAATTCACATTATATCTTCAGAAACTTTGAATAAAAAATCCTAAACTTTTGCATTTTTTTTGCTTTTGTTTTTTATATTTCAAAAGGTCTTTCGAAAAATTATAAATTATTCAAAAACAAATAAACAAATAAATGCTTTAAAATAAATCAGAAAAAGTAAGTGAATTTTATTGACATTAAATCTAAATTTCTAATAAGGAAAGAAGAAATTAATTTAAAAGCCCATATTATAGATATATATATACAGGGTGTTTCAGTACCATGTTTTAGAACTTCTAACAGGCGTGGGGTGTGATCCACGCCAGTGATCCAATCATGTAGCAATGCAGGGTCGGAAGTGCTTTCCTGGCGTACAGGTGTATGCAGAAACATCAGAAATTAAAACACCCCAGTTAAGTTAATATTCGTATTAATAATAAATTTATATTAACAAAAGTAACATTAGTCAAAGATAGGGTTCGAAGTTTCGTCCAGGAACTTCAGCGTACGCCTCACATCTACAGGCCATGGAATTCCAAATATTCTCGAATATTCCAGGCATATCTCGAATTTCTCCGGAAGCCACCGCGATTCGTGAAACCAGCTCCTCGGCGTTGTTAAAGAGGGTGTCATAAACCAGGTGTCTTCATATGCTCCCCCAAAAAAATCAAGACATGATACGTCCGATGATCGAGCAGGCCAACGCACCGGACCACCATATCCGATCCATTGTGGCCACATCTGACGTTTAGATGAGTACGAACGTTATGGCTGAAATGTGAAGGGTCTCCATTGTGTTGGAACCACATTGTCTGTCACAATAATGCAGAAATCTGTTCGTCATGTAAAAGTTGTGACCGGATTTGCAAGATCAAGTAATTACAACCGGTTAGACGAAAAACCAATAGGTAAGGGCCGATGAAGTAATTTCCAACAATGGCGGCCCAAATATTAACCGAAAACCAATTCTGCATTGCATGACGTAGTGTTGCATGAGGGTTATCTACCAAACAAACATGGACGTTATGTGAGTTGAATATTCCTTTCCTTGTGAAGGATGCCTCAGGGGTGAACAGCGCATTAGCAGGAAAACGGTGACTTAAGCACACGTTTCAAGATACCATTATGCAAAAGCAATACGAGGTGCATAATCGACCAGTTGAAGCGTCTCGATACGTTGCACATGATACGGATACATTTCGTTTTCTCTAAGAATCCAAGAATCCTCCAGATGCTGGAACAGGAAACGCCGACTGCGTGCGCTATACATCGCATACTCAAACTTGGAGGTCATTGTACCTGAAGCAGCACATTCTCTTCGATCTCCGGGGTCCTCGCTGATCGTGCCCGATCCATGGCAGCTCTTTAAAAAGAAGTTGCTTTAGCTAACCTCCGGTGCAGCCTGTGACTGCGTGTACGCTTCATAGAATATAGTTACTCGTACAAGTGCTGTGCGGCTGGCCCACTACAATCTGCAACTCCATATGCCAAATGCATATTGATTAACTCCGCGCTCTTACAATTTACACATCCTACTAGCTCTGCGTTCGTATGCGAAATGAAGATTCTCTGCAAAAGCTTTCGGAGCTTTCGGGCAACGCCATCTACCGCTTCAGAAAGCCATTTCAGACACTGAATTGCTATATGATTTCGAGTCGTTGGAATGCATCCTAACCCTCCTAGAAGCTCTGAAACGTGGTAATTAGACACTATGTATATATACGAGAAATTCTATGAACATAACGGAAGTAACGTTTTGGTTGTTAATTAAAAAAATGTGCTACGATTTTTACAAAACTTGGCACTTTGAAATAATTTGAGGTTTAGAACCGGAATACTGAAGGCCACCAGCGACCGAGCGGTAAAGTCCCGGCCCACTGGCAGATTAGTCTGGGGTTCGAATCTCAGTGAACGGGCTGACTGTATGGGAATTTTCGTGGTTTTCCCATGTGTAACGTGTATAAGAGCTAGTTTCCCTTAGAAAGCCTTCCAGAAGGTAACTCTCTCATTAGGCAGGTAACCTTGAGTGCTTTGCCCTAATTAAATAAATCAAACCAAAGGGAAAAGTTATCAACACGCCATTTCAGAAAAAATCCAGTTTTGTGCCAAAAGACATGTATTAGAACACTTATAAATCTAATATATATCATTAGCCGCTTATTTGAGACATGAAAAGCACAGGCTGAATTTCTTCAATCGGCCAAGTAGAACGAGAGATATAGAATTGTTACTTTTTTTTAGTGCGGTATACGCATAGAATAACATGCTGTTACTAATGTTTTTAGTAATGTTAATTAAAGATGAATCAGATACAAAGACAAGAAAAACTTGATTTAAATTCAATATATAATTACTGAGCAATGTACTATACAAGGAAGGCATAACAAAACAGCGCATAAAACAACTAAACACGGAACAACATAACACTATTGCGGAACAAGATAGTTTGCAAGTAAGCTATGCAGAACAGCGTAGTACTTTTACAGTAATCCCTTGTGTAATGTCACTTATAAATAAAACTTGAATAATTTTCCTTCTAGTTCCTATATATTATTTGTCTTTCTGTGATCGTCTATTTTATAAATGAGGCATTTTGAAATCATGGCAATCATTTAACGATTTTTCCTCACCTGCGATTCTATTTTAAAATTCAGTATACTACAGTAAACCAAAAGTTACTTTTATCCGTCTCACGTATTACAAACTTATGTCTAAATCTCTCTATCAAAGTTTCACTAACTATTTAAGCTCTTTACCGATACCTGATTACAATGCTTAATCCTGGAGATAGCAAAGCTTTCACTATCAGAATAAGCCATTTACTGTTTGTTTAAATAGAAAACGTAGAGCAATAGGGAAACAAATGGGACAACATGGGCAAAATCTCTTAATGTAACTTTAATATGGTCTGTAGTAGCTAATTTGACTTTAATTTACCATCGTGCTTTGCAAACGTGACCATGGCAATAGTAGTACTTGTTACACTAGGCAAAGTATATTTATCACATTAATCTGTTGCATGATAGAAGATTCTTGGTATAAATTTAGTATCTTATCAGTGAAAAGCCGTAAAGCCGACTAATTTCGGTAATTTCTGAAACATTCTTTAATCGCAAAAGCTCTGAAATGTAGTTTTCCGGTTCTTCTTTAATGGACAGTGACATAATAATAGCGTAATTTAAGGAAAATTATAAATTATGAATAACATGAAATCTCTAATACCACAAGCAAAAGAGCATTTCCCTTTTTTTGACGGATTTAATGTTCATAGCTTTAGTTAGTATGCATTCCAGAAAAATACAAGCTTAATACGTTTTAAGATAGAATCTTACTTTTCTTAAAATAATTGGATAAAAAAGAAAGATCCCGAGGAACCTATATTGAATTTACTACAGAAGTTAAATAAGTTATACAGATAAAATTAAATCAAAACAGTTAATTTTAGCTCAAAATCAAGTTTAGAATAAAATGGAGAGTTAGAAAACTCACTTTCATGGGCAGAATTGGAGAAAATCAATTCCTTTAATGAGTCATTTTATGGTACTTATATAATTGCATAAAAATCCCGCCGCCTTATTTTTCGTACATCATAGTTTAGTAATCTACTATTTTAAAAGAAAAAGATGTCAAAACTTTTTTATATTTCATTTCTCAAAAATTCACTAATCGTTAACTGAAACATTGCTTAAACAACGTTTAATCAACTAAATAAAAAAAATCTGATGTGGACACCACAGGACTTCCTTGTACGGCCTATTAAATTCTGTACATTTTTTGCTGCATTTCACTTAAACTTATTTGAGATATATTTCTCATTCAATGAATTCAGTTCAAACTTCGCGGCGAGGGAAAAACTTAACGTTTTCATTAAAATTTCTAAAATACAGAAAAGCCTTAAAAACCAAAATAGAGTTAAAAACCGTTAAAAAGCTTTTTTTTTTGCAATTAAACTTAGAATTTAAATTAATTAAAATTAAACAGAAAGGCAGCTTTTTCGGTTCACAATACTTTTGACACCACTCGGCAAAAAGACATTGAAGTTAGTGCAGAAACTGACTTAATTCACCGTGTTACCAAGTTTCAAATGTAAACAAATGGTGCCGTCGTTAGTCTTAGTGAAACTTAGTGAGCTTTTAAATTGTTGATAATTCTACAAATATTGCATACAGATTTACTAAAGGCATAAAATCCTTAACCGGGACATATGAACAATATAATTCAATCACTCTTAAAGCAAAAAATGCACAATTTAGCAATATATAAGAATAAAAAAAACTTAGCTCACCGATCCGAGTAACAGAATGGATATATATATTCTGTTAATATCTGTTGTATTTATATACTCTCTTCAAGTATATAAATACATGAATATATATATATATATATATATATATATATATATACATGTATTTATATAATGAATATATATATATATATATATATATATATATATACATGTATTTATATACTTTTGGTGTGGCCGACTGCAACCAAAAAGAGACGTGCACATCTACATGTGATAACAGTCCCATATATAAAATTTCAAAGTTTTGAGCTACTCTTTTTTGAGTTATGCGAAATACATACATACGTACTTGCAAATGTCACGAAAAGGTCTCTTCTGAATCCATTTTAATTCCGTTTCACACTCCGTTTAGTGAAAACGAGTCCTTTATTCTGTTCGTATGTATAGATGTAACGCAAGAACATAGTTGAAATGGAATCGAGAATTGTCAAACGGATATTTTCGTTGAAATCCGATACCCGAAATTTTCGCGATTAAAATACATACTTTACTTCATACAAGGAAGTAAAAATACTTCAATAATTTGACTATTCAAGTAAAAAACACTCAGTCAAAAAAGAAACTGAATGAAGCAAAAATATTCAGTTCCCTCCATAACAATATGCTTTTATTTCATAGGATATTAGTTTATACGCTGGTTATCAATAATTAAGGGAAATATCCCAAAAATGGTAAATACTCAAAAGGTTACATGCAGAGTTTAATGAAACTGACCCACAGTATGCAACACAAAGTAATGTATAAAATAACATGAAAAGAAATAACCAGACAGTTGTAGTGTTACAGAAATTAGACTATGCATAAAATGAACAAATTTGATATGTGAGTTTGGTATAGGAAAATTGCCTTCAATATGGAATATGGTCTCCCCTAGAAGCAATAGAACACGCACAACGATGTGCGATGTAGTCTATCAATTCCTTAAGAACTGAGAGCCATTACAATTGCAAAGCAGTTGCAAGATTGGCAAGGGTCTGAAAAGGAGAACTCAGACAAGCTATACGTCTTCCTAAAAGCATCCCAAACATATTCGATAGGCTACAGGTATGGTGATCGAGCTGGCCATTCCATGCGCTGAACTGTTAGCTGCTGAAGGTAATCATTCATGATGCGAGCCCTGCGCGATCTAGCGTTGTCGTCCTGTAGCAGGAAATCATCAGCTATTATCCTGACATAAGGGCGCACATAAGCATCAAGGATGTCATTTCTACAGGACTAAGCATTCATGGTTCTACTTGGAAGTACTACATTTTATTGTAATTTCTGGCACAAAACTTTTCAAGGTCACTTTGAAGGGCATGGAGGTCTGTGCGTCCACCCGAAGAGATACAATCCCAAACGCAGACACTGTCTTGCCCGAATGCATCTCTTTCGCGGATGTTTGATGGATGATAACGGATTCCAGATTCTCTGCAAGTCAAATATCGCATACTATCACTTTGGAGGCTAAACCAGGACTCATCCGTAGAGAGAACAGCCGCCCCCGTTTGATCAGCTGCCCAGTGGACATGCTGACATGCCCACCTCAAACGTCCCCTTCTATGATGTGACGTGAGCAACACGCAAATGGCTGGTCGGCTCGCATACAAACTTCCATCGTGAAGTCTTGCACGGTTGATGATGACCCGAGCTTCTCAGTATGTCCATCAAGGAGGGATCTGATTTGAGTCAGAGTTGAGGTTCTATTTCTACGTATAGCAACAAATAGTGGTCATCGGCACTCGTCGTATCGGTTAGCCGTCCTTGGCTGAATCGCCTGCATGCCAAACGTGAGATTAAAAATTGTTGCTAAAGCTTATGAACTATAGAAGCACTCACATTTTTCCATCTGGTCACTTCTATCTGACGTTGTCCTGCCTCTAGTCTCTCAATAGCCCTCCATTGCAGTTCTTCGGGCAAATGATGCCTGGGGGTAATTGTTACGATTTCGTTATCCCGGAGTTTTTATCTCATTATCACAGAAGAATATGCAGCCCTCCTTTGAAACATGTAATTTTATGCGCCTCGCAGGCGACGTAGTTCGATTGCAGGGTCACTGATTTGCACACAACAGTTTTACGCAACAACTCTCAGTTGACAAAGTATTCGAATTTCATAAGGATTGGATTATTTTTGAAAGAGTTATCGCTATTTTCGTGATTTTTCCTTAATTTTTGGTAACCAGCGTATACAAACATTTGCTAATTTGCATTAGCTTTTCTTAATCTAAGATTTCTATTAAAAATTTAAACTCTACAAATTTTCAAAATTTGTTACATGAATAAAATGAATTGAAAATATGAAATAATTAAAAAATGGCATAAAATAATAATCCAAAATAACATAATTACTAAAGGATGACGCTGATTTTATAGTAACTAGCTTGGATAGGTAGTAACTAACTTGCAAATAAGCTTGGAAATCCCTTGAAAGCGACAGTCCGGGACGCTCGCCCCTTTTGCTTAAGTAGAAATCAGGCCTTAATGTTGTTTTTTATATGCATAATGAAACATTTTGTAGTGTTAAAACACTGAAAATCGAATTTCATTCTTAAATTCATTAGTAAATATTCAGATTCTATTTCAAAGATTTTAAAACTGTAATTAAGAAATATAAAGGTAAAAATTACCGTAATTATAAAAAAAGTCGTATTAAATTCCTATAATTGTTATTGCTTATATTCGCTTTATAATTTAGACGGCAAGTTATAAGGAAGATGTTAGAAAAGAGTTATCATTGGTAATTTCTTTCCCAAGATTTTTTCTAGATATGTGTTTCAAATTGCAAAACCTTTTGAAATGAGTTGATAATTTCATAGAAACACTCTCAATTCTGCGTAGTGCTATAAAAAATTGTAGGAGAAAGTAGAGCAATTCTAAAACTTACGGGAATAAAACATTTTGGTAGAAAATAAAGCGCATAAAACTTAGCAGCTTTCAAACATCGTAGTACAAAATATCGTGGTAATAAGTAAAGAACCTACAAATCATCTCATGATGATAAAACACAACGGATATGCCTTTTGTGAGTGAAAAAAAAATTAAGTGAATTTCGCGCAATGATTTGCTAGCTTAAGAAGAATCAAGTAATATTTTTAGCTCTATATTTCATGTTTTTGTATTATCTAATAAATATTTACTGAAGAAACAAAAAAGAAACAGGTATTCAAAAAATGGATAATAGAAAAAATTAATTCTACGCGTAGCAGTTAGTTCAATTCTAAACTTTTGACCCTGTGTAAAACCACTTGCGAAGTTTTGATTTCCCCACGCACTTCTTTCTGCCCTTTCACGTAACAAATCCGAAATCTTTTTGATCGAAATTTTTTTCGTTTCGATTTCGAAGTTTCTTTGATTCGAGGTTCGTTAATGGAAGATTTATAGTATTAATAATTGGAGTTTTATTCTTTTCTGAATAGAATCGAGTATTATTCTATAAGAATTCAAACAGTCTGGTTACATGGGCAATTTTGTAGTTTTACTTATGTGTGATTTAAATAAGAGCCAGTTTCTTTTAGAAAGTTTACCAAGAAGGCATTTTTACTTTTAGGCAGATACCGCTAGTGTGCTTTCCCACAATCAAATAAAGTAATGCAATGCATCTTATAAGAATTCTACGGAAAGTTAGGTATTTCTTCTCACTTATAGTATTGAGACTATTTTATTAAACTTTGTACACTATTTTTAAAAACCTTGCAATCGCATATATATGTCTAGGATAAATTTTAACACTAGAGTTGTCTTCCCAACGAAGTAAAAACAAATGAAACTGTCACTTTTAAATGTTGCCTTAAAGCTATTCAAATTATCGCTTGTATCTTAAACTAACTGCCGAAGCACAAACTCAAGAACAAATGAAAACATAATTTTATTCTACATCACAACTTGTGAGTGCTGAATTAAAATATAACAAAATAAAACCTCTTGGACTGCAGGAAATAACTGCAACTTACAATCCAACTGGATTCAGTAAAAGTGCTTCTACAGAGGCTACAATACCTTAGTGTGTAGCCTCGAGTAAATCTTTAGATTAGGCAACCTAATTCAAATTGGGACGCCTTTTTTAGGTCAGAAAAACTCAACAGTTTTAGGTATAAAAACTTCAAAAGCCTTAGGTCGGGCAATCTCAAGACGTAAGCTATTTTAAAGCCCGACCAAAATGGTCGGACAATCTGCAGTACCTTTAACGTCGAACAACCTAATTTAAATCAAGATGAACTTACCTACCTACCTGGAACTTACCTACTTATTAATATCCGGCAAACTATCTCAATCAAGCTGTGGCTTTTCTGGATGGAAGACAAGAGCATCAGCTGTTACATACCCAAACATCTCTTTACTATTAATTTATGTGAGCTTAAATAGCGCCGGAGCTTGGATCCAGTGCTTCTCAGTTTCCGAGGTAAATAGTAATTCTAGCAGAAGTGCACCTGGGCCCTAAATAACGGTTCCTGCACTACTTTTATGTAAGTGAAATGTACTGTATTTTATGTATGGAATGTTGTGGATTTCCAAAGGAGACACCTGCACTTTCTATGTTATATTGTAAGGTTTTAGTTAAACTAACCAAGTTTATTTTAATTTAAATCTTTTCTATCTCCTCTCTGCTTCAACTTCCTGTCAGAAGAAGCGCGCGTTTTTAGCTTATCCTAATTTTTGAAGTTCAGCCAAGCACTATTTAAGACAGAGGTAGAAACCTCTCGGTGTGTGAGAGCTTTGCCTCAGATCACGGTCACGCTGCTCAACGTTCGCCTGACCAGCTAGCAGTTTAAATTTATAAGCCATAGTGCTTACTA
Source organism: Stegodyphus mimosarum (assembly GCA_000611955.2). Lineage (NCBI taxonomy): Eukaryota > Metazoa > Arthropoda > Arachnida > Araneae > Eresidae > Stegodyphus > Stegodyphus mimosarum. The sequence continues at coordinate 457,061 of KK119137.1, forward strand.
CGTGATTGCTTTGTAAAATAAATTAAAGTGCGGTAGTATTTAGTATACCTTGCTACGCACCCTTTTCGGTAGAGGCCAACTTCCGCGAATTGCTCTGCGAAGCAACGTTTAATTTAAGTTCTATTTTAATTCATTTAAATTTATTTGATTGTTAAGTTTGACCAAAGTGTGGTCTGTTACGTTCTGTATCTCTCCCGAATTGGGAGGTTTGTTATTAATAGTGAATTAATAAAAGAGGATTTCAAATCCCTTCACGTGCAGTTATTCTCCAGCCCAGCAGTTACATCAGAACATAGCGTACCTTCCGCTCCCTGTTCCAGTTCAGGACTTAGAACGTAAGGATAAGAACCCTTTACAGAATTTACTATGTTCTCAAAGAATACACACAGAATGCTAAGTCCTGATAATGGCGCCCGCACAAAAAGAAGAGGATGGCCTCAACAACAAGAAGACGAACCTGAGACACCTGCTGTACCTGTCCAGAATCCTGAGATAGCACCTCCTGGCATAGAAGGATTCGGCTACATCGTACAAACCATGCGAGCAGCCATGAAGCCAGCGGCAAGTTTTGACGGCAAGACAGCCGTAATCAATTTCCTGGAAAAGCTAGACTCCCACTTCATGCTATATCCAGTCCACGAATTTCAGAAAGTCGCTCTTGCTACCAGCGCTTTGAAGGGCCAAGCGCTAAGTTGGTTCAAGTGCATCGGAAAGAATCTCTTGGGGGAACCAGGAAGCCCCACATACACGTATGAAAATTTCAAGAATTCTCTAGTGAAAGCATTTCCCGTGGTGCGAGATCGAGCCAGATTGGAAGCTGAACTGTTTAGCCGATACCAAGAAAGAATAGAAGATTTGTCTAATTTTATTTTGAGGAAAATTCAAGTTTTCAAGCTTTTGTATGGAAGTCGCCCGGATCCTGAAATTATTCAAGTTATACTTCCTAGGCTACTGCCCCAAGTTCAAGATTTCATCGAACTAAGAAATCCAACAACATTAGACAGATTATTTGAGCTCGCGGTACAATTTGAAAGCCGAAGAACAGCCGACAACGAACGACGACGCCAATTTGAGCGAAGAAGTCAGTGGAGTTCGCCAAGACCGCAGCAAAAGCAAAATCAAAGTTACGGGAATAAGGCGAAGCAATGGCCGAAGAAAGATGTGTCTCCTAAAGCGAGCGGCGAACGAAGGGAATTTAATAGAAGAACAAGCAAAGATTCCGAGGGCAACCAGAAGAAAAAGAATTTAAACTAAGAGGGATTTCTTCGAGGAAGGTGAAGAAGTCCGAAGCAGCGCAAAACCCTTCCAAAATCAATTTAAACACCGTGGTCGTTAAGAATTTGAGTTTGCCGAAGATTGAAGTTCTAATCAACAACATACCGGCGACAGCCCTCTTGGATACAGGAGCCCAAAGCAGCTTCGTATCGGAAAGATTCTTTAAGAAGCACTTTCGACGTTACAGAATTTTTAGTGCAAGAGACACGGATGTCATAGCGGCCCAAGGAGAAAAATGTAGCTGTTTAGGAAAAGTACCATTGTTCGTGCGTATCAACAACGAACAGGTAAGAATCCTGTTTTATATTGTGCGTAACCTGCAGACTTGTATTATTCTAGGTGTGGACTTTTTTAGTTTGGCAGAAGCAAAAATTGATTTCAAGGGGGGAGAACTAACATTAAATATGAAGCCAATTGAAGCGAAGAATGATAAGCCCCCGCAGCTGGACTTGGAACATTTACAAGCAGAGGAAAAAGAGAAAATCCAAGGTCTGGTAAGTCACTTTGCGAATTTATTTAGTGATGTACCAGGCTTTACGCAGGTGGTGAACCACGACATTGACACGGGGGACGCTCAGCCAGTTAGGCAAAAGCCATATAGATATGATAGGACAAAAGAGGAAATAATTGAACATCATATTAAAGAGATGTTAAAGAATAAAATCATCACGCCAATTTCTAGCAGTTATGCTAGCCCCGTTGTCCTGTGTAAGAAAAATAATGATTACCCGATTACGCACCCGAAGCGGTGGCGTTTTGCTATAGATTATCGCAAGTTAAATTCAGTTACAAAATATCCTGTATATCCGTTGCCGATAATTGAAGAAATTATTCGAAATATTTCGTCTACAAAATACATGACTACATTAGATCTCACGAGTGGCTATTTTCAGATTGGGGTAAAACCCGAGGACGTACACAAAACCGCGTTCATAACGAAATCTGGTACGTACGCATTTCTTAGAATGCCGTTCGGATTATCCGGCGCGCCGGCAACGTTCCAAAGATGTATGGACATCGTCTTAAGACCAGTCCTTGGTAAAAGCACTTTCATATATTTAGACGATATTATAATTACGAGTAGTACTCTAGAACAACACTTACAAGATTTAAGAAAAGTATTTTCATTGTTAAACGAAGCTGGTTTAAAGATAAATGCGTCTAAATGTAAATTTGCCGCAAAAGAGTTACGTTATTTAGGATTTAAAATTTCCCAAAAGGGAATCGAAACGGATCAGTCAAAAATAGTAGCCATTAGAAATTATCCTGTTCCTAAAACAGCGAAGAAATTATCGTCGTTTCTCGGGATGTGTTCATATTACCGGGCTTTCATTAAAGACTTTGCAAAAATAGCTGAGCCACTGCTAAAGTTGAAAAGAAAAAAAGCTAGGTTTTCGTGGTCAGCAGAAGCCAACTTGGCGTTTCAAAAATTGAAAGACGCATTGACTCAAGCTCCCGTCTTAAAATTTCCAGAAGGGGATAAGGGATTAGAGATTTCAGCGGACGCTTCAGATTTCGCGATTGGTGCAGTGCTTTCCCAAAATGGTCAGCCCGTGGCTTTTTTCAGCCGAACATTAAATGAAACCCAAAGAAACTATTCCGCAACAGAGAGAGAAACTCTCGCAGTGTTAGCATCAGTACAGAAATTTCGTGTGTTCTTTGGAAGTTCTCCAGTAACTGTATATACCGACCACGCGGCGGTCACTAGACTCTATTCTGGAAAAAATTTATCACCCAGATTAATAAGGTGGGCTCTCAAATTACAGGAATATAACCTAATAATTAAACATACGCCGGGAAAAGAAAATGTTGTGGCAGATGCTTTAAGCAGAATTAACTTAGATGAAAATGGAAGTGTAATTAAGATAGCCATGTTAACATCCAAAGTATTAGATTCTCGTGAAACAGTAATAGCCGAACTCAAAAAAGATCCGGAGTTCAAAAATATATACAATTATTTGGCCGACCCTGAGAATTTCAATCATCCGGATATTGTGCCGATAAGAAATAGGGCCGAAAATTACGAATTAATTGACGGACTGTTATTCTATACGAAAGCTACTAATGAGAATCATGAATATAGACCGGTTATCCCAGCTAGCATGAGGTTGAATGTATTAGAAGAGTTGCATGATTGTGCCATTTCGGCTCATTTAGGTATAAGAAAAACTGTTCAGAGAGTTCGCGAGGCAGTTTTCTTTCCAGAACTGCAAAAGTTTACTAGGGCGTATGTCCAGTCGTGCCCAACATGTCAATTAAATAATTATGTTAATTTCCGCCCGGCCGGGTTCCTAAATAGTATTAAATCAGAATTCCCAAATCAAATAATAGGCATCGATTTACTTGGACCTTACCCTCGAAGTAAAGTTAATAAAAGCCGATATCTTTTAGTTATAGTGGATCATTTTAGCAAATGGTTAGAGTTAATTCCGTTAAAACGCGCGTCTGCAAAAATTGTAGTAGATTCAATTCTAAATAAGTATATTTTAAAATACGGGGCGCCCCTAAAAGTTATTTCAGACAATGGTCCTCAGTTTGTTAGTAAAATGTTTGAGGAAATGTGTGCAAAACTGGGCATACGTCATCTAAAGATGGTCCCGTATCGTCCGCAGTCAAACATAGCGGAACGGGTGAATAGAAATGTAGTGAAAATAATTCGTAGTTATGTGAAAAACTATCACTCTACCTGGGATAGCCATATAAATGAATTTGCATTTGCCCTTAGGACCGCCAAACACGATACTACACAAAAAACACCCGCTGAACTCTTCTTAGGAAGAAAGATCTTGACCCCCCTAGATAAACTGTTCTTTGTACAGGAAAGGGCAGAAGAATTTAAAATGAGTGATATACAAAAGTTAATACGGGAAGCGACGGAAAATATAGAAATGGCCCAAAGAAAACAGAAATTGTACTATGACCTAAAAAGAAGAGAGGTCAAGTACAATGTGGGAGATGAAGTGTTGAAGATTAAACACAACTTGTCAAATGCCCCAGAGGAAAAGGTGGGGAAATTTTTTCCGCGTTTTGAAGGCCCGTTCACAATTGAACAAATTACGGGGGCAGTGGTTATATTAAAAAGAAATGATGGTCAAACGCTCAAAGCGAATGTGGACCAAATAAAACCGTTCTATAATCGCAGCAAAATGGCTGTATTTAAAGATTCGTTTCAGGATCCGAGGCAATCGACTAGCCAGGAAGATATACGTCAGCAAAAACAGCAGGAACCAGCTACAACGGCATCGAAATGTCAGAAGAAGAAAGCTCCCCCCCAACAAAGAAATAAGAACCAAAAAGGTGGTTTCAAAAGAAAGTCTCACGATGCAGGTGAACAAATCTACGAACGGAATTACGAGCGCACCAAGAGAAGAAAGCAGAATGGGCAAGGGAAGCCCAATGTATCCAAAAGAACTGTGGAATCATCGGACAGGTGCCTGAGAAGCAAGAAACGTCGATTGCAGCCTGAGAATCAACTTCCCGAATACAGCAGGAACCAGGACAAGCAACGAGCAAGGGCCCAGGAGAGAAGGGCCCAGTCCACCAAACGTCCAGCGGAGCAACCTCCTCTACAAAGGAAATTGCCGAGGATACAACGACGGAATTTCAAAAGAAAAAGAGACGAGCAGGCTCCGAAAGAACAACGAAAAACGAGGAAACTGAACCAGGCCACAACTTACTCAAGTTTTAAAGATTGGGCCAAGAAAAGGATGGACGATCATAATAAGATAAGTACAATTTCGTATTCAAAAGTTTAGTTAATTTTTGAGTATACTGCAAGTTGCAGGACTGATTTTACCTCAAGCGAGGTTGACTTTTACGCCAAGTGAGCGATAAGTTCTCATATGGAAAGTAAAATGTTTTGTTAAAAGAAATTGTAATTCTTAAAGATTTAAAATTACTTAATTTTGTAAATAGATTAATTCTGTAAAAGCAATGAATTGCTGAAAAGAATATGTTAACTAAATGATTTTGTACGACGCTTTGTCTAAAGACTTGTAAAATGTCTAGAATGAAAATTCGGAAAATTGAAAAACACGATTTAGTCTGTAGACTATTAATTCAATGTAATTTGATATTTCAAGAAAGTACCTTGAGAAAGGAATAGGAAGCACTTGCTGTAAGCTTAGAAATTTAACCTATATTTCTGTAAGCTTAGAAATTTAACTTCTATTTGCATTTCAGGATTGCTGTGAAATTGTTAATGTGTTATGAAATGTAACAAATAATATTATGCTAGCAATGCACGTTAAGTGCAATATTAATGTGAATGTTGTGTGCAAACTGCGAATTTGTATGCATGAAAAGTTAAAGATTCACTATTTTAGAATGCAAGTGTTAATTAGGCTCTCCACCAAATACACTTAAAGTGTTAGACATAAAGCTAGTGAGAACCTTAGGATTAGCTGGTTATAGGGCGTTTTTTTCAGGTCTCGTATGTCAAGTTCTAACTAATGTTAGTCGATTGTAGGTGGAAGAGTTGAACACCCCCGAACACATAAAAACCCGCAATGGCGGTTTGCTTTACATCCAACACCGGTGAGAGAGCATACGGGGGAAGAATTTAATTGTGCTTGAATGATAATGTGTGTGTGCAAAATTACACAGAAAAAAAAAAAAAGGATTTGTACCACTTAGAATTATTCTGTTATTATGTCATACTAAAGTTGTTTTCCTTCCAGATTTTGCTGGAAGGAGTAAGACTGTTTGAAGAATAAGACTTGAAAAAAAAAATGTTGAAGATTGTTGTTCCAGAAAATTTCGTCTGTATTTTACACAAACATATATTGCCTTGTAAGAGTTGGCCTAAGTTTAGAACAGTGAAATTTTCGACTATTTAGAATTGCTAGTTTTCAACATGGTCCGTTTGGACCAAAGTAGTTTAACTATCGCAATTCTGGCGGGAAGTATGTAAGGTTTTAGTTAAACTAACCAAGTTTATTTTAATTTAAATCTTTTCTATCTCCTCTCTGCTTCAACTTCCTGTCAGAAGAAGCGCGCGTTTTTAGCTTATGCTAATTTTTGAAGTTCAGCCAAGCACTATTTAAGCCAGAGGTAGAAACCTCTCGGTGTGTGAGAGCTTTGCCTCAGATCACGGTCACGCTGCTCAACGTTCGCCTGACCAGCTAGCAGTTTAAATTTATAAGCCATAGTGCTTACTACGTGATTGCATTGTAAAATAAATTAAAGTGCGGTAGTATTTAGTATACCTTGCTACGCACCCTTTTAGATAGAGGCCAACTTCCGCGAATTGCTCTGCGAAGCAAAGTTTAATTTAAGTTCTATTTTAATTTATTTAAATTTATTTGATTGTTAAGTTCGACCAAAGTGTGGTCTGTTACGTTCTGTATCTCTCCCGAATTGGGAGGTTTGTATTTAATAGTGATTGAATAAAAGAGGATTTCAAATCCCTTCACGTGCAGTTATTATCCAGCCCAGCAGTTACATCAGAACATAGCGTACCTTCCGCTCCCTGTTCCAGTTCAGGACTTAGAACGTAAGGATAAGAACCCTTTACAGAATTTACCATGTTCTCAAAGAATACACACAGAAAGCTAAGTCCTGATAATATTCACAGCAATAAGTAACGACTGCATGTTGTAGAATTCTACAACTTTTTTTCAAGTGTATTTTTAACATTTTGATAAGCTCTCTGTATTAAGATTTATGCTGTATATAATCAAGAGTTATTACCAGTGTCTATGTTATATAATCAAGAGTAATGTTCAGTGTAATATGTAGCTGATACTCACAGTGTATCGTGTGTAGAAATGAGTTCTCTAAGATGTTTTAAATATAGTGCAGTGTTCAGTATGACATTATTATAAAAATTATAGTGTATTGAGTGTTTTTTATGTAGCAATGTGTTAACATGCAATGTGACCAGGAGAATGCTTAATTAAAAAGTTATTTTGGTATATTTCAAAATATAGCAAAATTTAAAATTTTCAGCAAAATTTATGCAACAGTGAACTTTTAGCATAATAGTATTATTTAATCAAAATGAGTATTTTATATATTACAAGTACATCATAAAGTGAACGACGTGTATTTCTGTGTGTAATTGTGTAATTTGTTTATAATGTGTAATTTTTCTCTTTATTTTAAGCCTGTTGTATCAAAAACTAGGTTTTATATAACCAAGTAATGTACTATATAATCATGTTATGTCTTATATAGGTAATTACATTATTCGATGCCTACGTTGAATTGTCAAGAGTATGCAATGATCAATTTCGGAGTGTAGCTCTAGATAGCTGCAGGATCCAGACGAAACCCGATTAGTCTATGCAAGCCGCCCGGGTGTCCAGACCTGCTCTCACCTTCACCTGCATATTCAAGGCTTAAATTCAGCCGGATGTTCGCTGAACTAAATTTTAGTTTTTTTTTTAATGAAATTGCAAGTCCAGCAAGAGTCCAATGTAAGACAAAATCCGATATTTTATTTCTTTTATTTAACTATTTATCATGAATTTAATAATTTATTGAATTTTTATCTATTTCTTATATTTTATTGAATTTTAATTTAATTATTTAATTATTAGATATTTTTTTATTTATTTTAAAACTTTTCCTGATAACATTCCATAGGACTCTGGAACATCTGATTTTAATTAAGCCTTGATTTTAGAAATTAAGCCCTGTATACGATTACAATTCTTTTATTTCCAGTTTATATAACGCCTCTTACCAAATAAATCTGCAAAAATTTCCTTACTGAGTCATTGAGCGACGAAACAGAAAGATGGCTTAACAGAAGAATGCAAACAAACTTATTATTATTAGTAAATTCAAATGAAACGTTAGGAAATACTTACGAAACTAAACCTCGTATCTCCTCTGCACAGACAGCCTGCATCCATTCATCATTTATATTTACACAATCTCTATTTTTTATGATTTACAAGTATTTGAAAACTTAATTTAGCGACCCGCATTAATTGAACAAAAGAATTAAGAAGCATAAGAAAGAAATATGCAAAACCGCACTGATTGTATAGAACGAATTTCTTGAATGTTTAAACATGCGCATAATTGCTTCGTGTTATTACTCACTTGTAGGAAAAATGAAAGATGATTAATGCAGAATAAGCATATCCACTCTATAAGAAAAAGGAAATGCATTTTTTAAGCACGCTTTTCATCCATCTCTTTGTTTTCTAAAGGAGGGGTAACTTCATTGAATTAAACTATTTAATTTCTCTCAGGTTTTGTTCGGATGGAAACATCTGGCTGAAATGCATATTTTTATTTTAAAACTAAAATTAATAATTATATTTGAAGTACTGATGAAAATGTTTAACTTTTTTTATGAAAAATCTGAATTAATTATTTCATTAACATGTAATAAAAGCCATAACGTTTGCATATAATAAACTGAAACGTAAATGAAAATAAACTTTGTATTTCTCAAGACTTTAATTCTTTAAAAAATCACTTTTACTATTTAATTATATTAGCCAGACTGAATAATTGGATTAAATGTGATTATGGTTTCGCATACTCTGTTATTTAAACACAAAAAGGTGTAGTCGCCCAGACGGTATAGTGATTAGTGGAGCCTACTGTGATAACGAAGAGCCCGGATTCGAATTCCGGCGAAGGCACGGATTTTTATAAATGTATAGTGTCCGTGAGGCATAGGTCACTCTAAATACGCGACGAGCCGAAAGTCCTCTCGAGAGGCTGATAGTAGAGGGAGAAAGGTGAGAGACTCTCGGATTCGACCCCTCCCCCCCAAGGTTCTCTCCATCAAAACTAGGGGCGGAACTGAGCGAAATCGTACTGCCTCCTGTACGGTGCTCAAGGGCAACGACAGGCGCCATGTTGTACTCCTTGCAACGATGAAATTCGTGGGCTTGTTCTGATGTTACTGTCAGACAAGTGCGATAAGTCTCAAAAACAATACAGCAACAAAAAGATATAAGATGGGTACTACTTTATTTACAAACCGCTATCAATCAGAAGTTTCCTCTGAAGTTATAAACGACTTTTTCTCTTTAACGTTATAAACGACAGTCTTTCTAAAATTGTTGGAGCATAATATTACGTTACGCTACCACTGCATTAGCAAGTATTGACACTGTAATAACATCGCACTGCCCTATACTTAAAAACCCATAGTTTAATAATAATTAATAAATAGAATAGTCACTGGTGACCAAGGGTCTCACGGCTACCGATGTCCTGTGGTTATGGTCAGCGATGTGTTACGATTTGATTTCATTTTAACAATTTATTTAAATCAGCTGAATGTTAATAGATATAACTCACTGATTACCAACGAGTAAGCCATCAGCGGCCAAAACTTTGATGGGCACAATGATTTTTAGCTTAGTTTAATCATATTTTCAAAATTTATTAAAAAAATTTTCTTTTGTTCTAAAGTAATGAGCTATGTATTAATCTCCAACGATTTTCATTATCTTAGTCACTGATAACCAATAACAGTGGCAGACACAGGTACGCTTCATTTTCATTATTTCAATCCATTTTACGCTTCCGGCTTGCCTCCTATCCACGGTAACGACACCCGCAGAAGAGCATTAACGGCTCGTAATTTTTACACTCCACTTTATTACCTGCTAGAGTGTTTTGCATTGTAAAAGGTATGCGAATGAAAGCTGACTTAAACTACAGAGTCAAATGAGATGAGAAAAATAAATATTGTACTGTGATGATTACACACATTACGATCGTAAATGAGGGAGGATCGGGAAGACCTTAAAGTACCTATTTTACCCTAACAGACTATAACGATCTACTACTTAGTGGTGTAAGGGGATGGCCGTCAACTTAGAGGTCACTGAGATGACTGAACATTCACCATCAACCAACAGGTCACTAAAGGTCAACAGCCTTCCCCAGTACCAGTGTACTTCTATATAATTTTAATTAAAAACATTATTTAAAATTACTGTACCATGTCTGGCTATTGGTTTACCCTAGCCACGCTCCAATTTGTAGCATGAATACGAGGTAATTTTGTACAAAAAGGCCTTCCACAAAGGCATTTCACTCCTTTGGCAAGTAACTTTTATGTGCTTTGCTACATACAAACGAACCAACAAAATTTTATTTCATCACCCGCATTAGATTTACATTGCCTAAGACCACCGAAGCTAAACCCTCTATACTCTCCTCTCCTGATGTTATACCATGTAGTTTGGCAAGAGCGTTCTAATTTGCTCGTGAGAGATTGCCTCGGCGAAGTGGAAACATCATATCCTTTTTCAGAGGTAAAAAGACGTTCTTGTCTTGTCCTTTCAACGCTAAAGAGAAAAAAGGAATAACAATAAAAAAAAGAGCAAACACAATTGAGGGAGACAAAGGAAAGAAATTTTATATCCAAAGAAGGTTCTTTCTAGAAACAAGGCTGCGTACAAGAAACAAGCTAACTCTAAATGACCGTTTTTGAAATCTTTCATTTAAGAAGTAAGATGAATCGATATGACTAATGATGTGAAATCATACTACAAGGCATCAATATTTTAAAGAATGAAGGGAAAGAAGTGTGTAACAAATAAGGGAGTATAACGAGAGGCATACAGAATGCAAAAAGCATAAAAAAAGTAATAGTTGTGTTTTTTAATGTAATGTATAGAAGAGCCTCAGTTATTCCAACTGAATAGAAGCCATATCAGATAACACGTATTCTTAGATAACCCAAAATCAATCTTATATATAAGCGGGAGGAACACCTGATTTTTGAATACCTTATTCCGGAAATTAATTACTGTTAATGGGAAACTGATGTTAATGACAGCCTTTTCTGCAGTGACTGATGTTTATGACTGCAAATTAGCCATTTTTAAGACTATTCACTTCAAGTTTGTATTATTTTCATTTCCATTAAAAACGAACGTGAAAAACGCACCAGGAAATTTATAAATGGAACTGATTAACTTACAGTGTGATATTAACCTGATTAAAAGATTTGAAGACGCAGATTTTATGATCTATATCTTTTAAAGATTTGAAGATATAGATTTTATGAACTTTTATTCGTGTTTGTCTAAAACTAGATAAGCTGAAATACGAAATTTTGCAAAAACTGTTTCGTTTGGAAATGCATTTATACGTAAATAGCCGCCGCCCCCCAAAAAAGTTCAAAATTAGTAAGAAAAGAGCAAGATCGACCGATTCACGATGAAGATAATTTCTAGCAATTTCTCTCCAAGACAACAAACTTTATCAGAATCGAAACGTCATCAAGTGTCCAAGTGTCAAGCTATAGAAGTATAGTAAGAAGTAAAGTATGCGGACTATGAAATAAAAAATCTGATGTATACACCAAAGGACTTCCTTGTATGGAATATTAAATTATAAGCACTTTTTGCTGCATTTCATTTAATTAAATAAATGAGTTAAACAAAGCTAAGTTTAAACTAAGTTAATTGCCAAATTATTTCCTCGAATTTCAGTACAGATATATTTACCATTCAATTAATTATATTCTCAGTTCGCGGTAAGGCAAAAATGCCTAAAACCTCACAATATCTTCATTGAAAATTGAAAATAATAGAAAATCCTAAAATACTAAATACAGTTAAACCAATAAAAAAGCAATTTTCACAATTAAAATTAGAGCTTCTACGCAAAGACAAGCAATTCCGCCAGCAAGCAACATGGTAGATTTTTCGATGCACAAAAAATGAAACTTAATTTTGGTCCCACTTGGCAAAAAGGTGAAGAAACTGAATTCATCATTCCGAGAAGTTTAAAATGTAAACAAATATAGCTACTATGATAAACAAAAATTGGGCTTAGCCGTACTTAAACAATTTTTAAATTGTTGACAATCCTACAACTATTGCGTACAGATTAACTAAAGGCATAAAAACCTTAACCGGAAGATAAGAATAACATAGCTGAATCATTTTTAAAGCAAAAAATGTGCGATTTACCAACATATAACAATTGAAAAAATGAGCTCACTGAGCCGAATAACTGAGTGGATATATAATAACATATATGTAATATATATATATATATATATATGTATATGTATATATATGTGCTTTTGGTACGACTGATTGCAACCAAAAAGGGCGGTGCACAACTGCATATTATAGCAGTCCTATATATAAAAGTTCAACGTTCTGAGGCTATTCCTTTAAGAAATTTTATTTAATAAAAGCATTTGGAGAAACTAAAACTTGCAAGTGCTTCCGGATTAATCTTAGCTTATTATTGCCACAGAAGGGGATATTCACCAACTTCGAGCGTCAACGAGAAAAGATGTAACCTCCGACCAACCCAAAAATCTTTCTATACAAAATGGTGCTTGCAGTTATAAAAAGTAAGGGGGCTCTTTGCTCAAGAAAGCATGTGTTGACTTAAGTTAACCTTCGCTAGCTTGTAATTTTTCTTCTGCGTGTTTTAACTTGCATAATGCAAGTGAATGTACGCCATGTGAATGAAAGGGAAGACAGGACAATGTTTAATTAAACCAACTGCTAATAAAATTTAAAATAAATCATCTGAATAATATTTCTTTTATATGTTTTACTCTATTTATTGTTTTGACTTTTGTTAAGCAAAGCACATCGTTCTTAATGTGTACCTTAAATTTCATCTTGTTGCCAAAAAATGCGATAAATTAACAGATGTCAGAAGAAATCTTTCCACTGCCTGCCAGACAAAGAGAGATTCTGGAATTGTTAAAATTAGCATAAGATTACGGAAAGAAAAGCAGAACACAGAGGCGACGTGATTTATGAATGCCGCAGTTGTTGTTGTTTTCACTCCGATGATACAATCCAAAGCAGGATCATTTGTCAAACAAAGATTACTCCGCGAACGAAATTGCCAAACGTAAACAGAGAAGATTCCGAGCGCTTATATTTGATGAAATTGTGTGTTTCCTATTTGATTTTGCTTACCGAAATTGGGGAAAATGCGACATTATTGTCTTAAATCGAATAGACTGAGACAGCCCCAAAACAACTGTTTAAGGATTTTCTAGAACTGTTTGTATAAATATTGTTGCTATGAGAATAAGAAATACGAGATTTTGAATGGCAACGGCGAAAATTTGATTAGACGTTTCGACTTTTTTTAATTTAGTCTTAAGGATATTAGAAAAGTCTTCAAAATCAAACTTTCAAAATTAATTAGATAGCTATGAGACATTATGTTCCTATATTGAGCTATTTAGCGTCCATGCGACTTAACAAGAAGTGTCGCTATCGGTCGAAAAATTAAATAATTACTTTATTTTCCTTTCGACTTTATGACTGGAATAGACTGGACTGTATTAGGCAAAGGACTCAAAGAACGGAAGGATGTTTCAGTGAAGACTTTCTGAGGGAAAGTGATTCGCATATACATTACGTGTAACTAACATCACAAAGACTGCCATGCATTTTGCCCTAAATGCCCTTTTACCATTATTTGAAACCTGTTTCAACTACCAGTGTTCAGTGGTTTTACCGCTTAGTCGCTGATGCGTTAGGACGTCTCAAATAGGTAGTTTCTAGGGTGTTGTTATTTAATACATAGTAGGATCTTAAATTTATAGCAGACTCCAATAAACTGAGGTATTAACTCGGACGACGTTCCGAATAGCCCCAAAATTCGAAAGCAGTTTCAAAAATGCAGGAAGGATTAATAACTCATATTATAATTAACAGAAAAATGCTATTAACAATTTATCTGCATTTTCAAGAGGTTTAACTGGAGAATAAGTTCATTTGGCTGAGTTAATAAAATCAGAAATGAAAAATCAGAACACACTTGAAAGTAGAAAAAAAGTGTTTTATATTACTGTAGCATTTCGATAGGAGTTGACGGGAAAAGAAGACTAATTGTTGTACATTTAATGTACTTCGACAACTTACGAATTTCTTTTTAATGGATGATTTAACAAAGTCTGTATATTCTAAAATATGTATAATTAAATCACCACCTGTTGTAGATAAAAGCCATTCCTACATATAGTGAGATCATTTTCTATCGCTGTTGCTATCTAAAAAATTTCCTTTTCCTTTTTTTGTACCTATGGTTGAAAGTTTCCTCTATTCTGGTGCTTTTGGACAGTAAATTTCCATTGCTTTGCAATAAGCAAACTTACAGTTTTTAAAAAAAGGTCAAGTTAATCTGCAATTCAATTAATCCGCCCTCGTTTCATCGGGAGTTGTAGAATGTGCTTTTATAATTTTACGGCTTTTTTAAGAGATAAAGAATGCTCTGTTTCGGGGAGTGTTCGATCATAGAGTTTAATCACAGCAAATATTCACGAAACTCACAAACAAATGTGGAGTGTATCATCTTTAATATTACTCCTGTTAACAGAATTATACACACATGAGAATTTTAAGTATTCTACTTGGATGGGCACTACCTTAAAATACATATCACGTAATCTGAATAACTAGAACACAACCAATGGCGGCTAGCTTTCCGCCTTATTCTCATCTACCCTAGTTGTATAACGTATTTCTCTCGCGTTCTTAGCATACCTTCGTGGTGTAGTGGTTAGCACGCTCGGCACGTATTCGAGAGGTCCGTGGTTCGAGCCCCAGCGAGGGGATTGCTCATTTTTCATCTCTCTTGCTTAAAAAAATACCTAATGTCTGTAAGGTTGCAGGATCTACAAGTGAACAATAATCAAACATTAGATCTTGGCGCCACTTCACTTCTCTTCGGCATTAACAGGGAGGAAGAACTATAAAACATCAACTGCTTTTTCGTTGATATTCGAGTGACATATCTTCCAATATCCGCTGGATGTCCTTACATCCCCCCTAAATCTTTCCTTCTCTAAGAAGGATGGGAGAACTTTGGAACCGTCCCCCTTGGAGTGCTTTCCTTCACAATTGGAGGCTAAACTGAACAAAGTCGTACTGTCACTTGTATGGTGCCCGAGGTTCTTGCCAACGACAGGTTCGATTTTGCCTTCTTGCCGCGATGAATTTTGTGGGCTTGCTCTGATTCAGACAAGCGAGAATAATCACAGGAATCACTAGGGAGATGCGTGGGACCCAGTCAATTAAACCTAGGTGATTACGAATTATTATTAACCACATCTTTCTCAGCTTAAATGCCACTCTACAAAATAATAGGTTTTTCTGGATGCGGAAAACGTGAAAAATCAGTTGTGCCCTCGTCTTGATTAAAACACGAAGATCTTCAGCTTTGATTGCTGGAGGCCCACCAGCGGCCGAGCGGTAAAGACGCTGAACACTGGTAGTTCGGTCCGAGGTTCGAATCCTGCGAACGGGCTGGTTGCATGGGCGTTTTCGTGGTTTTCCCCATGTGTAACGTGTATACGAGTCAGTTTCCCTTAGAAAGTCCTCCATGAAGGCATCCCTCCCTTTAGGCAGATAGCCCTCGTGTGCTTTGCCATAATTGAATAACCTAACCTGATTGCTGGATTGTTAATTACTTAAAACCCTCTAACCGGCAAGGCCGTTTATATACGGCCTAGAATATTTTTTGTGGTATCTGCGAGAACGTATATACACGTGCATATTAAAATATGTGTAAGAAATTAAGGCAGTGCACTGAAAAACACAAAACCAGGTACAAAATACCAGGAGAATTTTTCCATTAAAATCAAAAAATAATTTTTCTCATAGTAGTTTTGGGAAATTTGTGCTTTCTTAGCGAAACCCTGGCCCGTCAGAGGGACCACAGAGACATGAACAGATGATTCCTTACAAGCAAAGTAAGCGATTTAAAGGCAATAAATGTACTTTTTAAAAACTAAAATGCTTGTTATATAAAGCTTATAAGGTTTATCCTAAATTTTTAATAGTTATCTTTAGTTAAAGCTACTTTTCTGTCCCTCTTCATTTCAGCTTACAATTTCCTACCAGAATGTACTTTTAGAATCGCGTTTATGCAAATGAGTCTAAGTACTATTTAAGTCGAAGTTCCATTGACTCCGACAAAGAGCGTCAGAGTTTCTGACTAGCGCGCGTTTGCCTTTCGGCTACGACTATGTAAGCTGTTACTACGCTCGGCCGTTACAGGCCCTTGATAGCTTCGCTAGCGTATTCGATTTTTAAGGGCCAACTACTTAAGATTTTGATAGCTTCGGCTATATCTCTTTAGTTACGCATTAGTCTTAGTTCTTATTATTTTGAGTGCAAGCCCAAGTGGAGGCTTTGCTATAAGTCCTGAGAAAGGAGCCATATGTCAATTCTTATTTTGGGCAATAAACGGTAATTAACTCTTCTCGAATTTACGTGTCTGTTCCTGAACTAAAGCGATTATTCGCTTAGCTGTTCATTAGGTTCCTTCACATTTAGTTGTTAAATAAAAGGGTAATAAAGCCCCACAGTCTTTAGCAATATAAAAAAACTGAAATGAAATAAAATACATTTGATTTACAGTGCAGGAATGTAGAGGAGTTTTTATTAAACATAAAAATCGTATTAGGGTTTTTACCCGCTTATTTACATTTCCGATGATAATTAAATCAGCTGCTTTGTAATGACTAATATAAATGTTAACGAAATTCACTAATATTTTGTATATTTTAATATTTTTCTCTCGATTATTGTGGCATCATTGTTTTCGAATCTGATTCTTTAGAAATACGTTAGTTTACATTTGCGAAGGGACTGAAGTTATGATTCACAGTTTAACACGATTAACATATTTCAAACTACAAATGCATTTAACAGCAACTCTGATATATATTTTCGCCTGAAATTTTACGCTCTGTCACATCCTTTGCGCAGAGGAGAGATGAGAAAGCAAATCAACTTTCTCTCTGCTCTCCACCTCTCTGAAACAAAAGGGTAGAGCGTAAGAGCCAAATTAGGTTTGCTATCTCGCGGGATCTATGCCATGTATGGATATATTTCCACCTCTGCCGTTTCCATGGCAACGAGGTCGGGAAGTGTTAAATGTCTCCCATCCTTTTCCAAATCCATCCCGTATCTTGGAATTATTCCATCTCTTAAAACAGAAGCTTTTGTATGAGATAATCCGATTAGTTTTATTACGGCCATGTTGTTTTGCAGGTCGGGTGGATCGCTGCGGTTATGGATAAGCTTTGCGTTAATTGGCGGAGAAAATATATCCCAATCTGTTTCGTTGTTATTACTGTATAATTTTTTTTCCTCCGCAAGGGTTTGAAACCAAGAACTGGATGGCAGAAAGAATTTTATGTTTAGTAAGAACAAGATAATGTTTACGTTGTGTTAGAAATGTAGTTTGTAACGCAAAGTTTAGGGGACAGTTACTCGCAAAATAAGAAAGCATGTACAATGTTAAAGTTATTTACCATATCACGGAAATAAATTGGACGTTTGGGAAAGGAAACAACGATGATACTGTCAGATTTAAACGATATACTGCATTATAAAACCCAACGTTGCTTGTTATTTTTAAATATGTTCCTTAAACAACTACGTGCTCTGAGTGCAAGCTTAACTCTGTTTTCATTGTACAGTTCTTGCAAAGAAAACCATAAAACAGCTCGGCAGAAAAACTTAAATTATGTGTTCTTAGACGCATTTATTTAAAATACCTTTACTCTGGATACGTAACTAAAATGATTAGAGGTTTTAAATGTCTCATAAAAATGTTTTAAAGGTTGGGGGTTAATTCTATGAAGATGATGATTAATTGCAGCGATAAAATAAAATGTGACGTTGCAGAGTCGTCGAAGGAGAAAACGTGAAAAATCAGCAGCGCTCTCGTTGGAATTCGAACTTCGGCCATGTCAATGCTAGCCTGAAGTGCTTTCAATTACTCCACGATGCTAATTTACTTGGCTATGACGAAGCATACGAGGATTAACGGCTTAGTAACTTCATGGTTTGCTCCTTCATGAAGGACGTTTTAGGGAAAACTGGCTCATTACACACGGAGGAAGCTACGAAAGTCATGATGTTAGCTTCTTCGTCTCAAATCGAACCTAGATCGAACTAACAACATTGAGGAGTCACAGCCCTTTGGCCACGGGTGAGCCAAAATTACACCACGAAGGCAAGCAGTAAGGGAGATGAAGAGTTCTTGCAGCGTAAGGTTATAAATTACATAATTAGTCCTTGGCTGTCCAAATATTTTACTGACTTCACAATGCCCAGCGTAATAGCAAACACTTTTTATTGAAAAACTCAGGTTAGTGACCGAGTGTTTAAACCAGCGGAGCACTAATACTGTTCTTCTGTCTGTTTCTAGAAATGTTCAACCAGCGATCAAGCGAAAAAATCACTGAACACTGGCAATTAGACCCGGATTTAAATTCCAGCAAAAGGGCTCGCAGAATGAAAGGTATCGTGTTTTTCCTCACGTACGTATCATAAATATCAGCAATTTCCTTTAAAACGCCATCCACGAATATATACCAAATTCCAAAAGATAACTAATAATCACAAAAATAGCGATAACTCGTTCAGAAACAACCCAATCCATATAAAATTTGAAAATGTTGCCAAAATAAGAGTTATAATGTATTTTCCAGTGTTTTCTATATGCCTTCGTGGTGTAACGACTAGTACACTCGGCGCGTATTCCAAAGGTCCAGGTTTGAGTCCCAGCGAGGGCATCGCACATTTTTCGTGTTTCCTGCTTTAAAATAATTTAATTATTCTACAGTGGCGCCTAAACTAAAAGGGTGGTTGATGATGACTCTTCACCACCAGTATTTGGCGATTGGGCTCCCTAATCCCCAGTCACCCTTTAAAAGGGGGAGTATATAAGGTATTTCTCCCGCCTTCTTAGCATGTCTTCATGGTGTAATGGTCAGTACTCTTGGTACGTTTTCGAGGGTCCGAGGTTCACGTCCCGGCTAGAACATTGCTCATTTTTCACATCTTCTGCTTCAAAAATCCTAATTACTCTACAGAGTTGCGGATTAAAAGTGCAGTATGCAAATTACTGGTGCTGAAATCGGAATATGTTATCTGCGAGGAGCATAAAATTGCACGATTGAGAGCCAGCGTGCATATTCCTCTGTGATACTCTGTGAAATAGGAAACCCTAGATAGCCAATTCGTAAGAATGACCTCTAGGATATCAATTGCCCCAAGAAATAGGATGGAGAGCTATTAGGAGACTAGAGGCAAAGGCACTCAGAATTGGCCAGATGGCTAAATGTGAGTCCTGGGGTTCCTAGACTTTGGCAACAATTTCTAACCACAAATTCGGCATTCAGGAAGTTCCGTCAAGGACGGCAAATTGTTACAACAAGCGCTGACGACCGATAGTTCTTGTTATGTGTTCGAAGGAGCAGAACTTCAGCTCGGACTCGACCCAGATCCTCCCTTGCTCCAGACACTGGAAGGTTAGTGTCAATGTCAACCGTGCGTAGAATGCTTCACGAAGGAGGTCTGTTCACGAGGACCAAACATTTACGTGCCACTCACGTGAAGTCATCAAAGGGAAGGTTTCAGATGGGGACGTCAACATATTCTCCGGAGGGCTAATCATTGGAGGGCTGTTCTCTTTACGGAACTCAGGTTTAACCTCCAAAGCGACAGGTGACGTTATTTGATTTGGAGAGAGCCTGAAACCGGTTACCACCATCAAATATTCGGGAAAGTGATGCATCATCAGGAGACAGTGCCTGTGTTTTGGGTGTTCTCTCTTTGGGTTGATGCACAGACCTCTGTGTCTTTCCACGTGGAACCTTGAATACTCAGGGCTGTAGAGATTACATCCTTAATGCTTATGTACATCCTTATGCCGGGGAATAGGTGATAATTTCCTGCTACAGAATGAAAAGGCTACATCGCCCAGGGCTCACGTTGTAGATGATTATCTTCAGCAGCAAACAATTCAGCCCATGTCGTGGCAAACTCCGATAAGCAATTCTGAATGCTATCTCGCATTTCTGGGATACCTTAGGAAGACGTATAGCTGCTCTCAATCCTCCGTTTCAGACCCTTGCCACACTTGTAACTGATTTATAAGAGCAACGGATCTCAATTGCTTTGTAACTGACAGACCGCATGAGTGATAGCACCACATATCGCTCTACGTGCTGTATGGCTTCTAGGGAGCATCATACTCCATATTGAAGGTAATTTTCCGATACCAAACTGACACATCCGATTTGTTCATTTTATACACATCTATAATACCGTAATTGTCTGGTAATTTCCTTCTATGTTATTTTATACCTTACTATCTGTTGTATACTGTGAGTCAGTTGCATTAAATTCTACATGTTTCTTTTTGAGTAATCGTCATTTTTATTATTTTTCCTTATTGAATCATAACCAGGGTATTCTTCCTCTTAAGCAGCTTCGGCGTAATAAAATAGACCAATCCTGTTTCTGAGAAAACCCACAAATAGGTAAGCAAATAAGGATATTAAAAAGTGACAGCTATTTCTCGTGTGCTATTCCAGGCTACTAAACGGAATGGCTGAAAGGAGTTTCTTGGTTTTAACCATTGTTTGATGGAAATACAAATAAATTTTCTTTTAATTATTTTAGTTTTCCACGAAAGCTTTTATTCCTAGAAAGCTATCCCTGGAATGGTTTTTTGCAACTAATAACTAATGGGATCTTAATTGCGATAAAAGATAATAGCATAGATAGTTTAGTGCGTTTTTACTTCCTGGTACAAAGTACAAGAAGCATTGTAATTCGCGAAAATCTCGGGTATCACTTTTAAAAAAAAATGTCCATTTTGACCGTCACCGAATACATTTGAACAATATTTGTTGCAAGACATGTGTATGTAAGGACAGAATAAAGGAATATTTTTTCCAAAAAGTATCATTAAATTGATTCCAAAGGGATTTTATTCCTGACATCTGTACGTACTTAGGTATGCATATATCTCGTATAACTCTGAAACGATTAGCCGGAGAAGGCTGAAATTACTATTGTGTATGGGAAAAGATCCGTCCCCTAATCTATATTGCGCACTTATCTATGAAATTTTAGTCCAGCATTTGGATATGCATCTCTTCTGTCGACAAGTGTTGTCCATCGAGGACTGCGTAGCCAAAGCAAAGACTAGGCTGCAAATTTCTCTTCTCCGTGGATTCAGACAAGCAGCTTATTTCATGTCAACGACCTTTCCTTTCTGAATCAAGTTGACATTATTATTTTCTTTCGAAGGAGCGAAAGACGAGCGCAACCGACAGTTACCCTCACCATCTGGAAGTCTTCTTTGGCATTCAGAATGAGTTACACTGTTGCCTGAAAACGTCAAAATAATTCTTAGAGACGACTAAATACAGAAGTGCGTCAACTTCGTTCCGGGTTATTCTCATTGGAACGTACCAGCCATGGTTACTTGTGACTAGAACTATTATAAAATACATTTTGTATGCTCTCATAATAGTAAGCATATAGGTACTAACTTAAAGTGAATATTTAAAATATCTTGGTGTTAAGGAAAAATGCATGCATAAATTGCGTAAGTGGTAAGCAAGAGCGGACGCTCGTCCTAATTAAGATTGCGATGAAATATTTTCTGGTATGTTCCTTTGTTTCTGGTTAGATATATGATTATGATAATATGTTCCAATAATTAATTTTAATAAAAGTTAATTAATGTATAATGTATTTCTTCAGGATTCTTAGCATGCCTTCGTGGTGTAGTGGTCAGCACGCTCGGCGTGTATTCGAGTGGTCCGTGGTTCGAGTCCCGGCGAGGGCATTGCTCATTTCTTCAGTTTATGGCTTCCGAAATAACCTAATGTCTTTACAGTGGCGTCCGAACAAAAAGGTAGTGGATGATGATTTTTTCTCCCCCACCAGGATTTGGCGGTTGGGTCCCCTAATCCCAGTCGTTCTTCAAAAAAGGGGGTATATAATTTAGTAATTAAATTTTATAAAATTTTGCAAACTAGATTCTGAATACCGTAGCAGATTTAGCATTACCCAGGGTATGCCACGGGAAAGCCTGCTACTCTACACCTCCCAAAAAAAGCTCTTCTTGGTTGTATGATTATTACATGCGCATAACTGAAAAAGAAAGTAACTTTTTATAGTTCGACCGCCTCATCCGCTACCATGAGCACAAACATGCATACGCCATTTGGACTGAATTATTTTCAAAATGTGGTGGAAGAATAGAGATTTTCTTTCCCTCCAGCATATCTCTTTCCAGAGAAGAGAAAACTTTCACGTGACCATTCAAGCCGTAGCAAGTAATAACGAACCTTTTGGACGAGTCTTTGTGTTTTGGCAGAATGCCAGCCAGGGTTGCGTTTGAGACGGTCGAACTATAATAAGGCATTTACATTATTTAAATTTTCTCTATTTTTATTCATGATGGTACTTTTCGAAGAAAGTGACACCACTTTTGAAAAAGCACAACCCAGCGTTGCATGTTTTGCACATGCACCGGGTTCAGTATCAGATTCACTATCTGAAGGCAATTCGTGTAGAATTTTCAGTGCTTCAGAAATATTCAGACCTCTCCGATCCATTTGCAAAATAATTATAAATCAGAAAAAAATAAACTAATATTATATCTACAATTAGGAAATATAAAATACAAAATAAAATTAAATAAACGTCTACAACTGAAATCTATCAAAACGTAGCACTAACAAAATTTCTTTGAACAAAATCTAAAAAGAGAACTGCTCTACTGAAAAACCCAGCAGCTAACTGATAAAATTACCCCTGACTTTCAATCAATCATTCAAATCAAGAAAATCATCCCAACAATTTCTTAGTTGATAATCAAACCTTCCCTCATAAAAAAAAATGGAAATGAAATACAGACGTGGACCCACCTTTCTATTGTGAATGAGTTCATCGGACAGGCTGCAGTGAAACAGACATACAGTTGTTGGTCTTTACCTAGTTTCAGTGATCTCCCTCTGGGCACACTTGATGTTCGCCGTTTGATTTTAGACAAGATTTCAAAATAAAAATTTAAAACTAATATAGAATAAGGAGGTTAGTATACAGCTAAGAAAATAACAACGAGATTTCTTTTCAAACGTATCCTTTTATATCCTAAAAAAATTCTGCAAGATTTCTTTGAAAAATGAGGGTCTTGAAAAACTAAACATGGCTACAATATATGGACTGCATTGTGTTGTGCTGCCATCTAGTATAAATAAAGAAGGTTCCGAGTAACCTATAGTAACCTATAAATCCTTTTTTACTCAATTTTTATGCGTGTACAGAGGGAAATTTTTAGATGTGCCCACAGGGATAACTGGCTAGTTAACATAAGCAATTTACAAATTTTACAACTGGTTAACAGTTATTAGTTACTTTGACTAACTTGGATATGAAAACATATTGCAACAGATATTTCTTTTGTGTTGTTTTTACGACCATGATTTAAATGAACTAATTTTTTTTAAATTTAAAACAACATAACTGTATTTTTCTATCTAACACACTGAACACTCCTAGTTCGATATTCATTCAGATCCCTGAGAATAAGCTAGCTTCAGGGTAATTTTTATAGTTTTTTTCAATGTGTAACTTGAATACAAGCCATTTTCTTTTACGCTCTTCTATAAAGACAGGGAGCTCTCGTGTGCTTTGCTTTAACCAATTAACCTAACAAGAGCTAAACTATTAGGAACGAACTTCGGATGCATTTTTTACCCTTTTGAGTCAGTTTGGGTGATATTTAATCAAAGATTGAGAATTTTAGAACGTTATTTTTCGCCAAGTAGTTGGTTGCTAATCGTTTAATAAGCAGCGATTATATTTAATTACAGACCAAAAATTTCAGATTTCTGTGACTTGAAAAATAACAATTAACGTTTATCCCTATTACCAGCTCAATTGCACTTTATAACTCAGACATCAATAAGTAATTTTATAGAAATAGTGCTTCACTATTCATTTCTGCGATGGACATAACGGCAACGAAGCACACGAGTTCGAAGCACTTTGCTTTGCGGAGTTAACTGAATTTCTATATGTTGTGAGTCACGCTATTTTCACATCACTCAGAGAACTTCACTTATTTTTGTTGCACACTCAGTGATGGAAGAGGATTTTTTCCCAATTTCTTAGCTGCATTTTTTCTCAGGATTCTTTTGATTGATATCTCCAACTAGGATTCCCGGATATTCCCGGATATAAATGGGAAGGCATGTGAAACAGATGAAAGAAAATTTAATTCGGCACATTTGAGGAAAAAATTAATCTTAGCAGATTTTCGGAATAGAAACAAATACTTGTAATTTTATTACATAATTTTTCACTGTATAAAAAAGGAATTACCTTGGCGTAGAAATTATAGTTATATTTTATAATCCAGTTGAAATTTGTTATACTATATTTATATTCATTATTACTTTTTTACTAAAACTTATGCTATTATAGATATATAATTTTTTTAGTAAATTATTTATTTATATTGCTATGTACTTCCATTTATTTAGGAGATTAAATATATTCTATTACTGAAATTACTTTCCTTGATGCTGAAACTTACGTCACTTGCTTGTTACATTTGACAGTTTTTAGTGCTACAGATCTGTTTTCTATAATTCTCCAAAAATGAATAATTTATATTTATCTAAATTTTTATTTTAGACTATTCGTAAGCTTAACAGAATTTCGCATTTTCGATTTAGAAATACCTAAAGCGGAATCTTTATAATTTATTGGGACATTATGTTATATTATGTGGCACTTCCAAAATATTTATATCATCTAAATAGTTTTGAAACGTTTCCATTCCGAGAGTTAGAGCTTTAATTTACCAGCTGTGCGTACTAGCAGATAATTATCTCGCGGACCGGGTATATGATCTTGAGTTTATTATTCAGATTTAATCAGTATGTAATTGCTAAATAAATCAACGATTAAAATGAGATAGAGTTTTCTTAGTAATTCATATCTTTATTTAATTTTATTTCATCCTGAAACCTTTCATATTAACAAATTTCACCTTTTTCTTAATAGGTGATGCAAAGTTTGCTTTGCCTCCTCTGCCATCAACTTTCCTGTAAATATGGTTATTGCTCCTCAAACCTTTGCAAAAACGTGTTCCTCCGAAGGGATCTGTATCAAATCACTTTCGAATGTAAAATTGCTTTTCTACTTAATTTTTGTGTTATTTGGCCGTGTATCTCATACCAACAGCCATGCAAGAACGTTTTGCGCCAGGTCTTTACGCAAAGCTAACATAACAGGTTTGTTTTAGTATGATTAGCCAGTATAAAGTAATCGTATGGAACCTAAATAGCTTAAATGTTAACTCTGGCTCCGCGAAGTTATCAAATGATTTACTGCCGTATCTAACGGCTTTATGACATATAGCGACGGGCGATTCTATAAGAACACTGTTTGAGAACCTCATTCCCTCCGGCACTAGTTTGAACATTTTTCTAACCATTGAACTAGCACTCAGCGATCTCCTGCTCGCACTTAGCCGCAATATTTTAAGAGGCTGGGGATATGTATCGCCTGCAATTGCAGGCCAAACTTTGGAGACTTCAACTCCAACGTTTGTCTCAAGTTGGAGTTGAAGGACTAATCAAACCTCACGCAGGTCAACTAATCAAATTTCCTGAAAGCCAATATTCCCGGAAATGTTTTTCAACACGCAGTTGAAAGTTGCTAGCAAGTCTGTTAGCAGGTTTAATGTTCTAGTAAAGCTGCATCGAATACTAAAGAAGGTTTAAAATAAATCCTTTTATTAATTTTCGAGCCTAACACTTTACACAACCTGTGTTTCAGCAAAATAATCTCCTCTACTTGCGAAATTAACAGAAAAAAAGGCAAATTAAAACCTGAGTATTAAAATGTAAAATTCATATTTTAATACTCAGATTTTTAATTCGTGTCCTATAAGTATATTTAAATTTGTGCCTTATAAGTATGATTCAGGCGTTCAAATAACGGGACTAAATATGGCTAGCAAAGCTAAAGACGATTCAAGTATATTTCAAAGCTGGGATAAAATAGTATCGAGATGGTCAGTCAAAATGTTTCTTTCAAAATCTCAAACTTTGTTCTAATATGTATTAATTAATTTGCCTTCCAGTGAAAGCTGATAAAAGTAGAAGTAACAACAACAGTAGCAAAAAACAGTAAGAAAAATAATAAGATAACTTGTTAATAAACATGGAAACCTACATAGTCACTTTAATAACTTTCGTGTTACTTCTGCTTGAATAGAAACATTTACGATTATGTTTTTACCCCTTTCTTTTAAGATGAAGGAACTTAGATTAAGGAAGGCAGAAAAATTTTAAGAAAAAAAGTATTGCTAGCCAACCTACCTTGAATTTAAAAATGCCCCTTTACACATGAAAGCTAATCAAAATTTTCATTTTTGTTGTGAGATTAGAAAACTGAAAATTGATTTGTTTTAGCCATTGGAAATATCTATTCGCATATGTAATGCGTATGATTTATAAATTAAAAACAATCCGAATGTTATTATGTCCCTCCATGTGTGTTGGCAGCATTTTTATTTATAAATATAGAGCACGTTGGTTGGCAATTTACTTACTAGATGATAGCGACAGAAGAAACCTGAAAGTTTCTGTTTATTCGATACATCTGTACATGTTTGTAGATTAAGAAAATTTCCTATTTAAAGATATCATGGAGCTTGGGTTAGTAACACACTTTCTATTTTGAGAAGTTGTGATCTTCTTCTTGTAGAAAAAAAAAGATCGTTTTCTTTTAGGTGTTAACGAAAGTAAAATAATTCGTGAGAGTTAAATAAAACTTACATGATACTGTTAAATAGGCAAATCATGTTTTCTTCAAGCTGAATTGAGATATGTGGGTTTTTTTCTTATGTTTACTTTATAAATGAAAAAAACATTCTATCAAATAAGATATAAATTGTTTTTAAGTAAATGAATGGAAAAGTTTTACTTTCTACAGTAATAGGAAGTTTAAGCTCAAGAATGAAGAGAAATAAATCTCAACTTTTTGAATTTGTTCTTTCTTTGTTATCTCTGCCTTAAGATTGAAGTGATTCGGTACAAGATCATTAATTCTATTTTAAAAGCTTTGCTCCTACATAATCCTCTCAAATGAGCAAGAAAACCAAATGGCTCAAATATCCTGTATTAGCATGTTCGCATCCAGAAAACAGTTTGGTTTCCTTCTTTCGTTTCGTACACAAAGTAAATTAGCAAGGTGGATTTAAATTAGTTTGTTTCAAAAATAAAACAAATTTTCCTGCTACTTTTGTTAAAGAAATGAAGAACTTAAATTCTTAAAGTCTGATGTGAAATGAATCAACTCAGTGGAAAAACATTCCAATTATTATTACCCCTGTTATAGAGGTACGTTTATTTACTTTTTTAAGGAAGAGAACTTGGAAGGTTCTCTGGATTAGTCACAAATATTTGGACTTCAGAAACGTCTTTTATTATTTAAATTTGTTTTTAAAAATTTAATTGCATAGAGTATCACAAAATTTGTTGCCATAGGGTAAATATGAAAGCTATTTAAAAAATAAAGTACTTTCGCAAATGCCATTTGAAATTTCGCAGGTGCATGAAAATGAATTTCTGATCATGTTTCCATCATTCTTCGTACATAATCTGAGTTTTTATACGGCTATAATTTTAGTTATCATTCTAAAAGTTTTCACGTAACCATTTTATACAAACGCAGTGCTTACACAATTTACCAAATATTTTTGAAATTCAAGTCAGTCACTTAAAAAAAAATACTTGAAAGCAGAAAAATTACATTTTTATGAAATTTTAATAAAAAAAAAGCAATGGTCGTAGGATCATTGCTTCATTTGAGCACATTATGCTCTTAAATCATAGAGACACACTAATAAGTTTACTTTTTCTCTTACGCGTAGTTATATATTTGAATAAAAATGCATGCAGAAACATTTCATGCATATAGTTCAAGGGACTGAATACGAGGGATTTTCTGAAATGTGAATGCATTCTAACCACCTGACTCTACTGTCACATTAGTTTGGATGTAAAGTTTACATGATCATTTTTAAAATGCATCGTATTAAGTTCAATTTACTATAGAAGGTAAACAATTTAAATATTTTTGGTTATTTAAAGGTATCTCGACTCTTAAAAAATACCCGTGACAGCGTGCTAATGAAGAAGACTCATGAAGATGATGTTGATATTGAGGCAAAGAAGTTTCGACGTGAAACCGTCCTTTTTTTAAAATTTTAAGCCCATTTTCAAGATTAGATCCCCAGCCAAAGCCACTATATACAAATTTCTTAAAAAATGGCATCAGACTTACCTGGGAAGAACCGTCCTCAGAATACAGACAACAGAAAATCGGACATAACAGCTCTTATAAACTGCACTTACGCGTGACGCAGTGCAGTACGTTTGTACATTCATGTTATACGTGCTCTAATAAAAGCTGTAATATACTGAAATTCGATCTGAATTTACTTTTATGTGAAATACCTATACTTTGCCTCAATTTGTAAAGACATTAGGTATTTTTTTGAAAGCAGGATAGATGAAAAATGAACAATGTGCTCGCCGGGACACGAACACGGATCTTTCGAATACGCGCCGAGCGTGCTGACCACTACACTACGAAGGCATGCTAAGAAGGTGGCAGAAGTATCTTATATACTACCCATTTTAAAGGGCGACTGGGGATTAGGCTATCCGATTGCCAAATTCTGGAAGGTGGAGAATCATCATCCACCACCTTTTCTAGTTCGAGCGCCACTCTAGAGTCATTAGGTTACTTCGGAACAGAAGACATGAAAAATGAGCAATGTCCTCGCCGGGACTCGCACCTGGATCTCTCGAGTACGTGCCGAGTGTGCTACCGTTACACCACAAAGGCATGTGGAAACGAGGTAGAAATTACCTTATAAACAACAACTTCAAACTGTTTAAATTTTTAAAATTGTTTTCAGCACAGTGAGGGCAGATGGAAGAACCAGAAAGGAATTAACAATGCAAACTAACGTTTTAGCTAATATAAATTTTATTAGTGGAGAACAGGTTTGAGGTAAAAGAACAATTTCTGAAAAAAGATTTAGTTTCAAAAGCGGAATTATTCCAAACTGAGGATCTTATTTATCTAAGAAAATCACACTGCCGTAAACTGTACGAAAAAGGGAACAGCTTTGGCAGAAAATACGAAATGTGTTCTGGATGTAAACGAAAAAAAAATCCCTTCCTCCGTTCATCCACAGCTTGAAGGAAAGCAGCCAAAGAAGTGACCCGTTAAATGTGTCGCCATCTATCTTCAAGATCTTCTCCCAAGAAGTTTGGCACATCGATCTTCCTCCAGGTAGGTGACTTATCCCACGTGTAAATATATCACTCAAATCCTGGACAGAAATGACCTTCAAGCAGGAGATCCAGCAGCGACCAAATCGACTGAATAGAAATATTTCTGAGATAGCGGCATCAAAATCTTTCCTGAATTTCTAGCAAGTTGATAGAAAATATTTTTTTGTAAGCATTAAGAGATACATTTTGTAGATTTGATCAGATTTTTATTTTAATTTCGTTCTAGTACATTAAATTGCTTTAAAAATTCAAACTACGTATGTTGGATAATATTCTGGTAGTAAGAACAACGATCGGCATATAATTTACAATTTTATCAACATCAAAATGAATGGTATGGCACGGTAATGGCAAGGGACGGTATGGCAGGGCACGGTAGATAGGTCCCCAAAAATATCGTCTTGTGTAAAACCTTGTTTTACTTTGAAGGTATTTCTCCCGCATTCTTGGCATGCCGTCGTGGTGTAGGGGTCAGCACGCTCGACGCGTATTCGAGAGGTCCGTGGTTCTACTCCCGGCGAGGGCATTGCTCATTGTTTATGTCTGCTGCTCTCAAAAATACAAAAGTTGTTTTCTGATTTTCAGATATAGCTTGAGATTAAAATATAATTGGCGATAATTATTCCTAGAAACTACGAAGCTAATTAATTACAATTCCCAAAAGTTTTTTAAAACCTTCCCCCCCCCCTCAGAATCACAATAATTTACGCAATCTACTAACTGAGCTCGGGGCTCAAGATACGTACTGTGCAAATGTTGCGCACGACTGAATTTTAAAAGAATTTCGAAGCTATGAAATGCTCGAATTCCGGGAATTTATTTTATTTTTTTGTGCATAAATAAATAGGTTTTAATTGTGTACTAAACACGATGATATAGTTACGTAACTTAATTTTGTAAATGTTTAGAACAAAAATTTCACTATCGAAATATGTACATATGTAAAGTGCTGTGCTTATTCCTTAAAGTGCTAAGATGAAATCGTGATGCCGCGTTATACGAGGGTTTCTGCAATTTTCTTATAGCGTAAGAAAGAAAGCGTGTTATAAGAGGGATATTTGTAACTTACACTCTTGAAAAATTAACGTATATAAAACTACAAAAAGGTAAACGAACAAAACTAACAACAACAAATATTAATGTAGATTTTAGATAAATCTCTGTCGATTTCAAGAGCGTTTGACTACCTCTTCGTGATGAACGAAAACGATTTTTCGGTGCATTTATTTCTCTTGAAAAAGGAAGTTTCAGTTGAAATCGATAGCATTTAAAATCTACACAAAACTATTTTCCTCAAGCCTAATTTTAAGTTTTACATTGCTTTATATATGTCATAAAAATAAAAATAAAAATTAAACAAAAATCTGGAAGCTGCAAATTTTATATTATGCCCAAAAGGGCGTCTTTTTCATATACTCACACATAAAAGTTTCGAGAGCACCTAGGCTAATGCCCCTTCGGGCTAAAAATATTTAAAATTAGCTTATCTAGAATTTCCGATAGACTCGCGTGCTGGAGATAAAAATGTTTTATTCCGTACAATGTTGCCACTGCTCGCTTTGAATTCGCAGAGTTTTTTTAATCAAAAATTCATTAAAAATTTACAAAATTTGAAACAGATAATAAAACCAATTCGAAACTCAAAATTCGGGCTTCAGGTGCGCATTTTCGAGAGGAGGACTACGTTATTCAAAATTTGAATGCTCTAGGTGTAGAGGTTCCTTTAGTTATTTAACTTATTATTCAAATCTTTGTTGTCTTTCCTGAACTCCTTAACTTCCCCTCGCATTTGCTCTCCAGGATGTGTTAGTGAAGTGAGTATTTAAACGGGTACGTTTCGTTTCTGACCTTGCTGTTACGTTGACACGCCTTTTGGCCATTTTGAATAATTATCATGCCTGTTAGGTTTTGTCGAGTCAACCTAGTTTAGCTGTAACTTAAAGTGCTAATCCAGCACTATTCTTTTGAGAGTTGAAGTGATTTGTATAATAAGTTCCACCCCAAATTGTCGATGTTTTCGTAAAGCACGAAGTACGTACCCTTTTGTTCATAGTTGAAATTAATAAAGGGTTATTTCTACTCTTCTTCTGTGTTGGTATTCTTTCACACCTGTGCTAGAAGTCGCCAGGTTCATTAATAGGATCTAGATTAGTTTATATGGACAAGGAGAGACAGATCCTATATAGGTACCGTTGTTTTTTTCTAGAATGTGAAAAACATAGATACATTAATTCGGATTCTTCATTATTTAATTTCTTTAAACATAATAGGGGGCGATAATATTTGGCGGCAATAATTTGAAAAGTGATTCAATGTTTTCGTGCTTTTAGCGCTTTGAAAGTGATGCCACGCGAAACATCGTTTCGAGACTAATAGCCCATCTGGGCTAGCACCGCTTTGGGCTGAAAATACGTTTAAAATTCATTACATATTCGATTCAGAATAAATCACACCCAAAAATAAAAGAACCAGCAGCACAGTGGAAACTGCAAGAAACGGGGGGGGGCAGTAGGTTAAAACCAAAAATGAAATATGAAAATTACATCTTTCGCTGCCTTAAAATCAGGGTTGGTGCAAAGAAGGAAGTAAATAAATAAAACAACCTTTTCCTGACCCCCCCAAAAAATACTAATTATAGTTTAAAATTTTAAAAATAGTCTCAGAGAAACAACAAAAGCAATCTGTGTCTTTATCAGTCAGCCCCTACAGGCTGAAGTAAACAGTGCAAAAAATTGCATTTTTATAGACAAATTACATTAGACAAATGCTAAGCAAATGTGTACAGCAATTTTGAACAGATGGAGTCAAAAAACAACACTTGTAAAAATAATGATTCAGTACTTGAAAAAAAAACAATATGTACATTTTTAATCCAATATTTGAAGAAACAAAATTATGTGAAAAGTTTGAAAACATATAGGCCGAATTAAAAAAATAGCATAAATTATAAACAAGCAATAAAGTTTAAAAATAAAAATTTACAGTTACAGTGGACCGAATCCAAAAACATGTAAAACAGAAGTAATCCAACAAATGAAAAAAATAAATAAAAGAAAAGAAAATTTTTTAAAAAAATGGGAAATAAAAAATAAAAATAGAGAAATAAGTTCTTAAATCTGTAACACAAAAGCAATGAAAATTTTGAAATAAAAAATATTAAAACTATTTTACTTTATAAAAACATTATGCTATTTTACTTTGTGTTAATACCACCACTTGCTGCTGCTATCAGCGCGCAACAGGTTTTTACTTTGTATTTATTCATATATATATATATATATATATGTACGGTATTCAACGAGCTTTTCGATGGGTCCAGAAAAATCTGTCGAAAGGCTTTGAAAACGAGGTTTCTCGAAGCTTCCCAGAAAGTCAGCAAGTTGACAAGAAATGTTCCCTAGTCCCGTCAGGAGGGTTATTTGGCCGTACTTTGCGTTCTAGTTGATCTATTTTTGAAATTCAAACGTTGTGGGATTTGTAACTGAAATATCTACAATTCGATATAGGAAATAAACTCTTAAAGAAGCAAAAATCTAATCAAACAATGCAAAATATTATAATAATATGCAACTAAAACGCAACCAAATGAATTTAAATGTTTACAGAAATTTACAATAATGTCATTTAAAGTCTATTCTACATTTTGCATATAAAACTTTACTACAGTTTTGCTATCATTTTGGATAACATTCTATTAAATCTTTCACTTAATAATACCATTTGCGTTTAACAAACATTTCCATTACCTTGTTAATATTCTCACTTTATACGTTCTCAATCCTTCCTTTGAGAATGTGAGATATCCACCTTAGGGCAAAACAGCTTGGTGAAAAGGAAGCGAAGAATCTGATACACGCTGAAGGTAACAAAGAATTTCTCTGAGATAAGTGGCAGCGAGATAAAAGACTGAAATGGGAAGAGAAAGGATTCTTTCTAGCTTAGCGAAGCGGATAGAACAATTTTCAAAGTGATAAAGCATGGTAATAAATCTTTAACTTTTTTTTAAATATTTAATCTTGAAAGTTAAGAGAAATTTTCTGTTTATTAAACATTGTTGTACTTTCTAAAAATTGATCCATGTAATAAATTTTGTGACTGATTTACACATGCATCGTGAAGAGTATATAAATATTTTCGAATGGTTGAAGATGAAAACAAGGTTTGTACAATGATAAAAGACTGAAGAGAAGTATATGCTAATGTGAGGTTTGAAAGGAGACAACGTTTAACTTTAAATTAACCTTGGTTTTATAAAAATGTTTTTTTTTTGCATTTTGAAGAATCTGATGCTGGTCACCATTCATCAGAGAGACCAAAGCACTTTACAACATTTTGTGTGAAATACGGAAGTAAAACAGATGGAATAATAAGAATAAGAATAATATAATAATGAAAAAAGCAAGAATCTACTGTTAACACGATCTATTATTATTGCTTAACAAACCACACGAGGGCTATCATCTAATGAGGGGAATTCTTTAGTGGAGGACTTTCTAAGAGAAACTTGCTTGCGTTTACGTTAGACAAAATTTAGAAAAGTTAGTTAGAAAAACCACAAAAAACATCTCTTCAGCCAGCTGGTTCGGTGCTTTCGAGTGATGAAGGAATTTCCAGTATTTAGCAGTCTTTCACCGTTCGCCAAGTGGTGAGGCCGCGGTCTATTAAGTAGAAAGGCAATGGTTAAAAATTTAGAGTCTGGGGAAAAAAAGGACTGGAATTAAAACTAATCATCAAAATTAAAAATTATTTTAACTACAATCAAATTCTTTCAAAAGCTTTTAGAAACCTTTAAAACTTGAGGTCTTCCATATAGATAACGTAAATTAATGTTTTTATTTCCTATCCTCTTTCTTCTAACATATTTAAAAGTCTTAGTTCACAGTATTTCATTAGGGGCCGAATCGTTATGACAGCTGAATACTATTTCTGCTACGCAGACAAACGGATTGCCTGCATGGTTGGTTTTCATGATTTACCCCGTGTGTAATGTAAATACAAGTCAGTTTTCTTTGGGAAGTTCTCCGTGAAAGCATTTTTTTCCTTTAGGCATATAGCTCTCCTGTGCTTTGCAATACTGAAATAACCTAACCTTATCGCGTAATTTTATTTTTCTTCTCATTTTATTTAATAGATGATAGTACAATTGTTTCTTCAAATATTATTTTAAACTACGTACAAAGTGTGCACAACTCTGAGAACTCCTTTCAAATAATTTTTGAATGTTTGTGAGACTGCTAGATATTGTAGCATTATTTTAAGTTTAATTTTATAAGCATATTGCTAAATATACTGTACTCTATCATAATTAAATAAAAAATGTTTTATTTATTAACTAAACGTGTAGAATAACCTTTTTCTTATTTTACTTTATTTAAGCGTATAAGGTATTTTCCCCATCTTCTTCGCATTCCTTAATGGTGTAGCGGTCAGCACGCCGAGCGCGTATTCGAGAAGTCCGAGGTTCGACTCCCGGCGAGAGCACTGCTCATTTTTCATCACTACTGCTTCCGAGATAACCTAATGACTGTACAAGTGGCGCCCGAACTAAAAACGGTGGTGGATGATGATTCTCCGCCACCGAGATTTGGCGATTAGGGCCCCTAATCCCCAGTCGCCTTTAAAAGGGGGAGTATATAAGGTATTTCTCCTACCTTCTTCGCATGCCTTCGTGGTGTAGCGGTCAACACGCTCGGCGCCTATTCCAGAGGTCCGTGGTTCGAGTCCCACTCATTTTTATTCCTCGTGGTTGCTCAGTTTTTACTTCTCTTGCTTCAAAAAAATTCAAATGTCTCTACAAGTGAATATCCGAAAAAACATTTTTATTTAAACACTATGTTTCGTCTTCCCAAAAATGCTGCCCAATTGCATGATGGAAGTCGGCTGTCATAGCCTTGGCCCCGGGTTCGAATCCTGCAGAAGGCATCTCGTTTTTAAATATATAGCGTCTTTGTGGCATGGGGCTCTTAAATCCTTTGAGCGGAATGTTTCTTACAGAGGCTGATGGAAGGAAAGAAGGCGTTGGTGGAAGGGATTAGCTCCAGGCTATTTTTCATCAAATGTGCAACGGAACATTCTTGAAGATGTAATTCAGTCGCTCCCTGTGGTGCACCATAATCAAACCTCAGAGCTGGAATAATACAGTTAAATTAACGGTTTCCATTTCCGAGCGAATTCTTAAACAGCCATGTGTTCATCCGTTGAATCCAAAGTATCGTCGAAAAATATTTATGTAATATTATGAAATTTAGCATCATGCGAGAGTTTCATTTCAAATGTTTCACTCGTTTTGAAAAATGAACTGTTGAACGGTACATTTTTTTAACATGAATTAGCAGCCATAACCATGAGCAGCCACTTCAAGGTGATGTTCTCCTGATAAGTTTACTTCGTAACTTTGATAACGACAGCTGTGGATGGTGGTTGAAGCCTTTGTTATTTTTTTCGCGCTTCATTTCTGTCTAGCGTGTTTCGCTTCATGAAAAGCACACAAAGAAAGCCTGACTTTAACTACAGTCTCTGATGAGATAGAGGAAATAAATGCGGTATCATGACGATGATAGTCATTACGATCGTAAATGAGGGAGAATCGAAAATATCCCTAAGTTCCCATTTTAAAGTAGCAGCCAAGTCTGAAAATTAATTATCGTGGATTTGGAATGCAATGCTGTATGAGCGACTCCAAAAATTACGCAATGAAGCCATAGTTTTATGTGCAGCATTAGCGCAAGCTCAAAAGATTTGTAGTCAACAGACCCAATGAAAAAAATACAGACAACTTTTGATTAAGGATTAACATTTTTCTGTCTAAAAATAGACTTTAAAGGAACAAAGACTTAAAAAAGACTTATTTCGGAAATGATGGAAAAAATACCATACCAAAACATCAGAGCGAAACAAAACTGTCTACTGAAAATTAAAAAAAGAAACGAAAGGGCACATTGTAACAGCAAACTCAGCGGATGATATCTGCTCGATGAACTCGAAAAGTGAGAAATTCTAAAAGACTTTTTTTTCTTTCGCAAGTTTGAGTTTTATGTCCTTTTCCGAATTCTCTTGTAAATATAGTTGATTAATGCTACTTCTAATTTAGTTTATTATTTTTTATGATGCTTATTCTCCCATTATTTTGTAAGGTACTTCTCCCGCCTTCTTCGCATGCCTTCGTGGTCTGCATGCTCGACGCGTAACCGAGAGGTCCGTGATTCGATTCCCGGCGAAGGCTTTGCTCATTTTTCATTTCTCCTGCTTCGTCTCTACTATTTAGATTTCGTTCTTTTTTGTTTGTGTGCTAATTTAATTTAGTAACAAACAAGCTTAATCTGGCGCTACATAAGCTGCTCGAAAATACAGATATTAATTATTAATAGTATTTCTCTGTTAATTATAATGGGGGTTATTCATCTTTCTTGTGTTTTTTTTTCTTTTTCCTCTGCTCTCGTAATAATCACAATCCTGAGTTCGTCGTGGATGTCGTTCTTAATATTCATACAGTTAATTGAGAGTTAAAAAAGTCGTCATTAATTATGCTAAGCCCTCAATAATTAGTCTTGTGAATAAAAATTCTAAAATAAACGTGAGAGAAAATGTGATGCGGTTAGCATCAATAAAAGTTGATGTTCCTCTAGACGGAAAGCTTGGCACAGCCTTTCGATAAACTAATTATAATGATTATACAGTTCGAATACGACTTTACTTTACAGAGTTTGGTGTTCATTGGTAGCGTTAACTAAATCCAAACTTCGTGCAGACATAAAGCAAATCATCTCTGTATACGAATGGTATTTCTAAGTCCAAAACGGTTTAAGGAACCTTTCCACTAAATGAGAACTTTAACATAAGCACACGAGATTGATAAGCACAGCCACCGCTTGTGGCGAGATAACTTAGAGTAACAGTCAAATTCAGAATTTGAAACCAGGTGCAAATTTTATTTTAAGTAACTCATTGCTTCTTATGCTGAAACTTTGCTGTACTTTTACGATTTGTATTCTTCATCAGAAAAGATAAATGAAATAACAAAAGATTGCCTTGAGGTGAAACTCCTCTATTATTGTTTGCCTAAAGCAGGGTTCTTAAAACATTTTTAATCGCGACCCCTTTTAATCACTGAGCATTTTTTCGCGACCCCATAATAGTTACGAAAATTTTGTGGGACCTCACAAGGCATTGCATAAATCTGACACACACGTGAGTGAAACCATCAACGTTTTCACTTGTACTGTAATAAACTATTGCAGATTTTTGTCATTAACTTTAATTTCTAATTTTAAGACATAGAACAATGTGAAAAGTTTAAATAAGCAACAGACAAAGTGAAAGCGTCACGTGTAAAGCAAGAAAATGAACGTTTATATTATAAAAAGAATGCGTCGAAATGTTTTCGTTTTTTCTTTGTCTGTATTGTTTTACCTTTATCTATTTTCAGATACATTGTGCAAAAATATTTGGTAATTTTAAAATTATTGTAATAAGTTGAAGAAATATCAAAACTGTTGAAATTTTTGGTGACCTCTTGCTGCAGGTCCCGCGAACCCATGGGGACAGTTTAAGAAACTCTGGCCAAAGTGTTACTGCTATTAGTTATTGCTATTAAAATTGCTATTAGTTATTGCTATCATTGTTGCTATCAGTATCTTTGACAGAAATTAAGTTCATAGTCCTGAAATAGTTCAGTCAGGTAGATGTGCTTCCAGATTTAAAATTTTACTTTTAAATAATCTGAATAATTTTTGTCTGTCCGGCCGCAAGTAGTGGAAGTTAGTTTTGTGAGCTGTTTAATTTTTATAAATCCAAGCCAAATGTATTTAATAAATTGTTTATTTATTTATATTGCTGTAGTTGATATTACAACATGCGTACGGCATCGTAAGAAGTTGAATCAACACAGGTTGGATGATAGGTTCATCAAATTTATTTTATAAACAGAAACACTTCAAAGTTACGGAATTTTCCACAGAGATATTCGTTCGTACAGGTGTTTACAATATCGCAATGTACGAAACTTTCCACAGGAATACTCGTGCAGATGTGTACAATGTCACAATGTACAATCAGCTGTTACGCTTCAAACTGCTAAGAACGTGAAACGCAACGTAACGCAAAGCGCATCTAAAGTGAAAGCTAACTTAGATATATCTCAGTTCACGCGGAGCTAACAACTCGCAACAACTGCAAGCAGATGCTTTCTGTCCGGCCTTATATAGTCTTCAACCGGCCGCCAAGATTTTTCTGGTACTTTCTGGTTCTCGAAATTACTGGAAACCAATATGAGGTTCGAATTACGGTTGCAGCTAATATACTGATCAATTACATTTATGTAATTACAATACTTATTACGGTGATATAGGGACCGAGGCAAAATGTTACCAAGTTTGCCGACTTTTGTCGATTTCTCGCCAAATGTGGTGACAAAATAAGTCGCAAAGCCGTTGTCAACGTGACGATTTCACGCCAAATTACAGAGATAGCCATTTATTCAACGTTAAATGCCCCATGTAGTCTTACCTTTCGCCATAGCTTCTCTTTAAATTTTTCATGTTACAAAAGAAATGCAACAATTTTACTTATAATTGTACTAAAATTACCTGTCTAAGTACAAAATTCGTAGCAATATAAAGTTACGACGATAATTCGTTTAGCAGTCTAAGAAGGCTAGACTAATATTTAGATCAAGCCAAGCTGAGTTTAACCTTACACAAGTATATACTAATGAAATTTAATGTGAATAAATGAATTTAAAGACATGTGAAAAACAATGAACCCTATTTGTGAAGGAGAAAACAACATAAATACTTGCTCAGTTTTGCGACCTACCATATTTGCGAAAAAATGCCACAAATACTTTCGTTTCTAGGAGAAGAGGAACCGCATCAGCTTCTCTCAAAACTGACAGGGTTAGTTTATAAAACCACAGCGAAAAACAAAAATTGGGTTTTATCTGACTTAATATTTTCATGTTTTTCCTCTTTTACAAAAATTGCAAATTGCAACTGTTATTTATTTCAAGATTTAAACACAAATATTCTTCAAACAGTAAAGGAATGATGCAACAATACTTCCTCGAAATACATATTTAACATTTCTACTTGTGTATAAGAAAAAGAAGCCACTGCAATTTAGTCGTCTCAAACATAATACATGACCAGGCCTAAAAAAATGTTACAAAAGAACCCGGCTTCTATTCTCAGAAATTAAATTCTTAGAAAAGTCTTTCAAGATAGAAAATAAAAAATGAAAATCCGAGACCAAAAAACATCTTTCTTATAGATCGAATTTTTTATTTTCTTTTTCTACTATTTTCGTTTCTTTTTTTACATCAATCGCTTCGTGTAATATGATTCCCGCTCTTTTGCAAGCAAACACGGGTCAGACAACAAAATTCGACGCTTTCTTCAACTTCCTCGTTTTTATTCTCTCGGTACACCGCTTCGAGTGGATGAATAAGTAAGAATAGGCCAACAAACGTTTGGCTGGTCGATCGAGAGTTTCTGCAAAAGAAGACCGTGTAATAGAGAATGTTGATTTCTGAATACTCGCAAATAGTTAGACTTTATAGTCAGTGTTAAACAAAGAAATTACTAAGCAGAAATTGACTGTCTGGATTTTGAATTGAAGGTGAGGGAAATGTTAAAGACAGACACTGAGACTTTTTATTGTTGTATGAAAGTAATTTTATTTGTAAAGCATAATTAGAGAAAGGTACAACTCGATTTTCACGGCCCCGTGGTAAATGTCCAAATTATGTTAAAAAATAGTGCTGTAGAGACATTAAGTTATTTTGAAGGAAGGTTTGCCGGGAATCGAACCATGGACCTCTCAGTTACGCATCCAGCGTGCTAACCACTACACCACGAAAGCATGCAAAGAAAGCAGGAGAAATAACTTATATATTCTTCCTTTTAAAGTGCGAATTGGGGGAACCAATAGCCAAATCCCGGTGGTGGAAAATCATCATCCACCACCTTTTTCAGTGTACAGTCATTAGGTTATTACGAAAGCAGGAGAGATGGAAAATGAGAACGCCTTCGCCGGGAATTGAACCACGGACCTCTCGGTTATGCGTCGAGCGTCTTGGAGGCATGCGAAGAAGGGGAGAGAAATACCTTACATACTCCCCCTTTTAAAGGGCGACTGGAGATTAGGGGCCCTAATCGCCCAAATCCCGGTGGTGGAGAATCATCATCCACCACCATTTTAGTTCGGGCGCCAGTATAGAGTCATTAGGTTATTTCGAAAGCAGAAGAGATGAAAAATGAGCAACGTCTTCCCCGGGAATCGAACCACGAACGTCTCGGTTACGCGTCGAGAGTGCTGACCACTACACCACGAAGGCAAGCGAAGAAGGCGGAAGAAATACCTTATAGTACTTCCACGAATTCGACGAACCGCGTGATATCGTCATAGTATTTTTCAATTTAAACATTGTTAAAAAGGGTTTCCAATTTATGCAAAAAACGATATTTTTACTTTCAGTTTCTATTTGCCAATTTGGATGAACCGCATGATATCGTGATAATCTTTTTCCAGTTTAAATATTGTAAAAGTTGTTGATGATTTTTAATTTTCCCAGGAGCGAAGGAGATGTCGTATCGTTTTTTCAGGAAAAAGATATATTACCTCGCAATCGAATTTGCGTAAATGGCTGCGAAATGAAATTTTAGTATAAAAGAAATTCTGTGGAGGTGCAACACGAAACGTTGTAAACCAAAAAGAGCATTCGACCTGACAACTGGTTTAGTGGTTCCAGAATACCATTCTTAACATGCCTACGTTTCATCTGCTGTTACAGATAGGAACTAATATTGCTTGAGTGTTTAACAACATTTAAGCAATATTACTCGAACAGTGATATCGGGGTTAAAAAATTTAGTCTTCATAATCCTTTTATGCTTTGTTGTATGAAAATATGTACAATATATACAGTTTTTATGCTATACTCACAGATGAGAACATTCACATAGGCAATTTTACGTGCGAAAATAATATGCCCACAGCACTCAAATTCTAACCATTCAATTCAGCAGCCACCGTCAATGTGCATTCTGAGCAAAGCAAGAAGGGTTGCCAAAACATTTTACTCCCTTCGAGCTTTACTAAACTTCTTTGACTAAACAGCTCAGTATCAGTGAAGATACCACGATTGACTGGAACAATTTTATGAGAGAGGTTTGTTCGCAACATTTACATCGCCAATCTAAAGGTCGAATATGTAGCCTTGAAAAAATAGTCAAAAATTGATGAGAGTTTGTTCGTGAGGCTGAAAAACGATGCTGACAGAGTATTCCAACAATACTGGATATTCGTGAAAGCCGTGAAAGTGGTTATGTTTTCTTCTTCAAGTTCCAAATCGGGAAGCAAGCGCACTGATATCAACGACTGTAGACCACGTAGTGGAAGGATTGACAGTATATTCAGATTGTTGGCAAGCCTATAAAAGAGACGAGCTTGAAAAATCTGGTTACAGCCATTTAACTGTGAATCACATACAGTGGGTAAACAAAAGTACTGGCAGTTGCCTATAATTGATCATTTTAGCTAATTAAGAAAATGCTTGGTAATTTTAGTTGGACATAACAAGCACAGGACGTAATAAACACACACATCTAATGCAATTTTCATTTTAATGTGCCTTTTACACAAAATCCACAACAGAAACGTAAATTTGTATGCCAAAAAAGTATTGGCAAGATCTTAGAGCAAAATTTGAGAACAAAATTTAATACTTTGTATCCATACCTTTTGCATTTATAACAGCTTGTAATCTGTTTCTCATACAGAAAACCAAAGGCTTTGTTATACTATTGGGGATTTTGTACCATTCTCGCAGGAGTATGCGCTTAAGTTCATCTTCGCAGGATATTTTATGTTGCCTGACTTCTAAGTTCAGTTTATATCATAAATTTTCAATTGGATTTATGTCAGGCGATTGAGACGGTGTCTTTAACTGGAAAAGAGTGTTATAGAGTAACCACTCCCGGGTGAGGTTCGTTGTATGCCTAGGGTCAAGGCACTGAATTTCAAGTTATGGCGCAATATGTCAATATACGTACGTGCTGTAATACCAACATTGAAGCACAGGTTGCCAACTCCGTTTGCTGCCAGACAACCCCAATCTACGATGCTCCCTCCATCATGTTTCACAGTCAGTGTTCAATGTTGTTTTTGCAGTTCGGTGTTTGGCTTTCTTCACACGTATTGTCGGCCATCATTCCCGAAAATGTTAAAATTTCGATTCGTCGGAGAACATGTCTTCCGAAACTCGTCTGATAAATTAACATGAGATTTTGCAAAATTTAATCTCTTTCTCCTGTTTATTTCCGAAATGAAATGTTTCATTCTATCTGCCCTTCCACAATAACTTCTTTCATATAAAACATTCTATATAGTTTGTACATAAAGTTTTATGCGAAAT
This sequence comes from Stegodyphus mimosarum, assembly GCA_000611955.2. NCBI lineage: Eukaryota > Metazoa > Arthropoda > Arachnida > Araneae > Eresidae > Stegodyphus > Stegodyphus mimosarum. The sequence continues at coordinate 499,870 of KK119137.1, forward strand.
ATTAGCAATGTCTTTGCCTACGTGGGGTGCACTTATTTTAGGTTCTTCTTAACCTCTTCGATAATGCCACGTTTTTCCCTTGCAGAAAATATTCGAGGCCGTCTACTTCTAATCTTACTTTCCTTCGATTCTGTCATTTTTACAACATTTCTTACAGTAAATAAACTTATGTTCAGTTGTATTCCTATAGCACGATAAGTTAAAACCTCATTTCTGAGCTGAATAATCAACATCCAACTTCTTTGTTTCTGAAGCCATTTTATCACAGTATTAGCAAAATAAAGTTTTAAAAGATCACTGCACACTTTATAATAGCAGGGTTTCTTATCAGTCAAAACACGTGACCTTAACATAATAAAATTTGTATATCACTTAGAACTTTGCCAATACTTTTTTGACATGCAGATTTATGTTTTTGTTGCATATTTTTGTAAAGGAATATTAAAATGAAAGTTTTGTTAGATTCGTGTGTTTATTACCTCCTGTGTTCGTTATGTCCAGTTAAAAGTGTTAAGCTAATAGGATCAAATATAGACAGTTGCCAATACTTTTTTTTTAATTTTGCTGATCGAACAACGGGTGCTCACAACCGAAATGTGGAAAACTGCGGGGCTCTGTTAAGTGGCGGTACCGCTCGATATATCTTGAGTCGTATCTTTTCGGATTCATGTGGCCGAAATCCTTTGGTAAAGGTAAGCCTTTTGATACCATATTAAAAGCAATCACGGAGATATGACAGCTACAAACTATATGCAAGTTTTAACCTTGGTGATAATCTTGGCACCATTTTGATGATGAGGGCCATGAAAATCAAGTACTACCTAGAAATGTTTTGTGAATAAATATTTCCCACATAAGCATTAGTCCAAAAACATATATACGTAGGGTTTAGTAATTGACCTCTGGTTTAGTAATTCCTGGAAAATACAGGCAACGCTATTAGCCAGGCAGCAGTGTTAGCATATTTATACATCTATTCTGTGCAATACTGTAATATTCCTATTCGGTTGTTTGACTACAAGTAATATTGTAGTACTGTTTTGCAAACATGGAAGATTCATTTTCTCTTTTTGTGGAAAGAGGGAGTTAAAACTCCGGAAATTGTTCAACGTATGAGAAGAATATTCTTTTCCCATATTTGAAAAAATACTTTACAGGTCTTTGATTTGAGAGTTTAACCATGTCGTAAATAGGGGAATTGAAGAGATACGAAAACCTCCTTTGAGAACAGTTTAAAAAAATTAGTTTTCCATTGAGATAAGTGTATTCAATTAAATGGGAATCATGTTGAAAAAGTGAATTTTAATATTGGTGAAAATTGACGAAATATAAAAATTGTTCCAAAATTCATAGAACACTGGAAACATCTCATATATATTGTTGGAATATAAGCGAATAGCATTGCTAATGCATAAAATGATACGAGTTCTAACAAGAGCGAAACAATTATCGACGTAAGCCAGGGGTTGCTGTATTTTATACTGTTGCGTTTCTATCGGTTCATGGATTTGGAGTGATTGACAATAACACTTCATGAATTATGAACACACAATTTATTGGCCAGTATTACTCAGGACAGCTCCAAAAACGCGTTTACAGTTGTCTAAAAACTACGACAAACCCGCTGAAACAATTAGCAACACAGCTTTCGGGTAATCAGGCTACAACGGTGGAGACAGCTTTACGGCAAAGCACTAAAGTACAGCTCCCGACTCAATTCAGTCGTTCTTGGAACTTAACGTATTCTCGAGACTCTCCACGCTACAACTCGCGATGCACTCGATAGCCTCAATGATGCACACTCTCGATGCACCAACTCGCGATACATTCGATGACCAATCCGACAGTTGATTGAACACTAGACTGCTACTCCGCGTACAGGCAGGGTTTATATAGCTTTTGGTGTGCCTTCGATAACATTCTGGGCCAAACCGGTAAGAATTCGTTCAAAAATATATTCCGTTCGTCTAAGGCATATCGCCACTTTTGTCGCCCAATATGGCAACCCTGCTCTCCTTTGCTATTTTCTGGCAACCCTAAATCCACCTTCCGGGGAAGCTATCTTACCGCGGTTGGGCACTTTGTAACAATACTATAAGTGTCATAAATAGTAAAAGAAAGTTTCTTGCTTCATATAATTGTTGATTGCAAACTTCTGTGTTTCATGTGCACACGATAAACTGCTTCCATATTAATATCCAATCATAATTATGGAATTTTATACTAATAGAAAAATTGTGGTCTGCTGTATATGTTTCTACTTTTGCTGAAAACATGATACATTTTTCTTTTACATTTTGATAGTTTCATATTTATACAATTTTACGTTCAAAAATGAAATAAGAAAAACCCACAGCTTTTTAAATCTCAAATTGTTTTCAAGATGTGTTTAATTTCATTCAAGAGCAACAATTTAAGTTCATGATTTAACAACAGCAGACGCTATTTCATTTAAAAAGAGAACTGAAATACTTACATGATGTTTCACATTTTAAAAAATTTTAAATATTTAAAAATTTTTGAAAGTAAATTATTTTTATCATTTATCAATCAAAACGGCGCACTATGAACTTTCATCTCTAAACTTAATGTTTTAATGTATTTTTTTTTGCCTTGCTTTAATATCTTCATATCTTGTGTCCTTCACTTGCAATGACATTTTACATTTTTCCACGTTCTTTCAAAGCCAGAAATTTCACCTCAGATATACTTGTTATGTAGGTGTTTTTCGCTTTTTTGCCGACATCTGCTGGTTCTTCTCATTCAACACAATTTATTTTACGTCAATGCCTGATAATAGAATTTTAACTATTTAAATGCGGAGAAAAATCTAATATAAATATTCAAATGTTCAGAAGAAATCTAGTATAAAATATATTTTATGTTAATTAACACAATTTCATAATTTGGTCCAATACTCTAACTTCTGCTTTTCGTTAGCTCTCCCCAAGATGCAAATGAGTAGGATTATTTAAAGCGAGAAATTTGAATGTTACAGATATAAAGCTTTTGGAAGCCACGACTGCAGCTTTACTTCCTCTTGTCTGGTTCTGCCAGATAGTATATCGGCATTAGTCATTTTGCTAGCCGAAGTTAAATCGCGCCGTTACAAACATTGAGCCGACACTTAATTCGGAAAGATTGTGTAGTCCCAAGCTGAGAATCCATTTGAGAGTGTAATTTCAGTTTTTTGTAACTTAACACCCACAAGCAGTGGAGTTTGATTGCACACACAAATTGTACCTTCTGTTAAATTCAAATTTTAATACAAAGGTGTATTTAAAACATTTAAAAGAATTTATAGTATTTCCACGGACGTAATGATAATTTGCTTGGTAGTCTAACAAATTCTGAAGGACATTTAAACTAGTATCACACAAGCCACGATCTTATAAAGCTTTAAATATTTTGGAAAATAGCTGATGGTCCAAATAACTGAGAACCTTATAATGCTGGCCAATTTATAATTTCGTAGTTATCTTCTTTTTTCTTGCTCCAAAATCGAATCCGTCGAATCCTGAGTAATAAGGTAATGATAACTTGCTTGGCCGAATCGAATCCAAAATCGAATCTGTCGAATCTTGAGTAATAAGGTAATTGGTTAGTTACAATCATTGGTTATTGCTAGTTACAGATCGATAAGTTAGTTAGAATCGATAATTACTCTATCGAGCGATAAATCAAATATATGAACAATGGTCATTTGTAAGTTTTTAAAGTCAGTTTTTTGCAGTTTTTAACAGGAAAGCAATGTTCTCCACTCGGATTAGTTCTGATTTTTAACTAAACAAATATTTTTCAGTAGGATTAACAGGAGCCAAATGAATAAGAAAAGTGTAAGATCATGTAAATATTTTACTTCTAATAAGATTATTATACACTGGTAATTCGATCGAAGTTCAAAGTTTGTCTGAAGGATTTATTGTAATACAAATAGCTGCATAACTGTCTGCGTACCTATAAGATACTGTAATTCCGGTAGAAGAATGATAGTGAATTTTTACATTTCCAGTATTTCTATTAAGAAAGCTGCAAAACCTTTTCAATTTCTGTATACCAGAATGAGAATGAAAGCTTTATTCGAAATATTAAATTAAAAAATAAGGAGATAAAAAAGATAAGTGCAAAAGAAGAAGTAAAAGTTTACAATCTGGTTAAATTAATGTAAGCAAACAACAAGTTATGCACAAACTTCTAGCAAAATATTTTGTGACATTTCTTAAGATTTAAGTTAGCAACAAAAAAAGAAAGAAATATCTCCAAACCATAAAGGTTTCGAAAGAAATCTAAGCATCATCTGGATACTCTTGTGGAAAGAAGGAAAGTAGTTGCCCTGATTTCCCAAGGGGAAATAGTTTTAAAGCTGGCGTTGATGATTGTTGCCCATTCCCTTGAGTGCTTTTATTCCATTTGCCCATGTATGCCAATTCTACCATCGCCATCTATTTATACTCTTTCTGTCCATTACATGTTTCCATGTCCTTGCTTCTGTATTGTAAAGAGATTTCACAGAAAAGTGAGTTATACATTTAGATGCAGATAAGATAATCCAGATGCTCATATGAAAGAATTAGAATTTAAATGGTTGCAGGAAGTAATCCTATTTTTTACTGTAGAGCAATGTTTATCAGTATGAAAAAGAAAAATAGTACCAAACAGGAAATAAAGGGTTTTACTTTAATTTTCATGATCTGGTATATTGGCAAAGCTCTGATACCTCCAGGTTTTGAAAAAGGAAAGGCATTTGACGTATTCTATATTAATTTATTCGGTTTTGGCTGCATCACCTGCACAAAAGCTTTCTACTGAATGTATGAAGCGACCTCATCGTTTTCTTCCATGCCTCAAATACAAAGAAGAAGCCATCCTGCAAGTTGTCGATGACAGTTAGCGATTTTGTTTAAATGTCTACTATAGATTTAACATGTCGTTCTTTTAGTTTCAATTTAAATTTGAAGAACAAAATGAAATCACAGCGAACTAGTTGAGTAAGTATGGTGGTAGAATAGTGTTAACAATGTATTATTTTTCACAAACGTCGTAGTTTTGAAGTATGTGCGAATGAAATAAAAAAATTCTGATGTGACCAATACATCACTTCCCGCTAATTCCCTGTTTTAAATAACAATGACAATAAAGTAAAATATC
>KK119137.1:505037-525019 GCA_000611955.2 Stegodyphus mimosarum
ATCTGATTTGCTCCAGTAAGTAGAAAAGTGTGTAAAACCAAAATTTCACTCATATTTTATTAGATACAATTGACCACGGGTAAAAACTGTTTTTGTTTTAAATCTATATTTACATAAGCAAAGGTTTGCCCCTTTACTTTTTTATTAAGAGTTATATTTTATTTACAGAATTAAAGAAAATTAAGTGTTTGTAATATATTTAAAGTAAATACTTTGAAACGAATACCAGAATTTAACTTCCTTGAATATTATTTCTATAGCATTAAGAAATCAAAATTCATTTTGATCTGCATGTATATCCCCGGAATATTTAGACACTCGTAAGTAATGCCCGTTCAACTGCACTAACAAAATAATAAGTTATACTGCAATAATAAAATAATAAATTCAACTGCAATAAAAATAAATAGTAAATAAATAAGTAATAATAATAAATAATAAAAATATCTGATAATGTTCATATTTTATATTACGTCCAAAGGGGTGTTTTTTAACGGTTTGTGTGCTACCTTTATTTATTAAATATCATGTTCTTCGCTCTTAAAACATAAAGGTCAATTCAACAGCAATATATAAGTAATTTAAAAATGAGCATATGTTTAGAATTTTCGATACACATTCTCGCGCGTTGGAGATAATTTTTTTTTCATACAGTGTTGCCATCGCTCGCTTTGAAACCGTTGAGTTTGTTAATTAAAAAATTCGTTAAAGTGTTACAAAATATGAAATCGATAATAAAACAAATTCCAAATTTTGGGCGTCCAGATGCCGATATTTGGACGGAGATTATGTTATTAAAAATTTAATGGTTCTAGGAACCGTTGTTTTACTACAATGCGAGAAACATACATACATTCCGCACATTATTCATTATTTAATTTCTTTAAATATAACACAGGGCGATAATATTTGGTGGCAACAGTTTGAAATGTGAAACGGAAATTTACAGTAAATCGACGCAAAATGCCAAAACAAAATTAATAGCTCTTCTGAACTAATATTCCTTTGGGCTAATAATAAATTATGATTTATACAAGCAACACCATATGTTGATTGCTGCCAAACTGTTACAGGCTTTAAGAAAAGTGCCACTTTCGTTGTCCATTAAAAAATTATGAGTTTTATGTACCATTTCCTGTCCAATATCACATAAAATCTAATCAATTGTTTGTTTGAATACAGAAAGCTTAAACGCAGGAAACAGAAATTTTTGGAAGTTTGGTACAAGCGTTATTCATAAACGAAAAATATCACATACATATACACACAGAGAGACAGATATAATTCTAGAATCTGTTGTGGGGATACCTAATTTGTAATTATTCACTGAAAATTCCCTATCGAATATTTAGACCGAAAACTTACCTCTCTTAACTATGCTTAGAGGTCGGCGGAAGGTAGAAAACAAACCTTGCAGTTGTGGTTGTGTAACATTGGTTCAAATGTTTCGTTGTACTCTTTTGGTAAACTTCCTAACTGACTTAAGTTGATCCGCAAATTCATGGATAATTAAGTTATAATATTCCTGAAAGAGGTATAAAATTTCTAATTTCTTTAATAGTGTTTGCTCTCATTCGTTCCAAATGCTCGTCACTTTAAATCTAGCTCATTTGGCCTGACATACTATTTAAAAGCAGCTACCTAAATTGATTACCAAAAGCCGTACAAAATATATGAAAAGTTCCCCTAAGAGATTTAATAAGTTCAACTCAAAATTTGATACAAAAATATTTTACTATTCATGGTCAAGATCTCAACAAATGAAACAAAAGGAGAAATCGAAAAAGAACAAACGGGCAAAAAATCCGTCTTTGCACTTGGAGGTAAGGTGCTAGGCTAATATAGAAAGATTATAGAATTACAATTCTGCCCTAAATTGTTTCTTTGTTCAAACGAGGGAACACTTACAAGAATTCAGGAAGTTTTTGGTAAACATGTCGTATATTAAATTAAAAGCACAGATAAAAGGCAAACTGCTTTATATTTTAAAGAAAACAGACGTTTTTTATTTTAGTAATCAGGAAAAAAATCTGATCCTAGCCCTTTCTCAAATTCGACCATTGATCACTTTGGAGCTGCGGCTTTTCCAAATGACTTCCTTTACGTTTAATACTAAACAGATTCCATCTCATTTGCATTACCTTCATATGAATGACACATGAATCTGTATAGAATTCAAGGCATTCCTCCCATCTCCTCTTGCGATGCGATGGTTACATATCCATCCGGCACGTAAAATATCCTCTACTCGACTCAGCGAAAGCGCAGTTTTATTTCTTGTCATAAACTCCTTATAGTCTATAACTTAATTAAATTTCTAGTCTGGAGAATAATAATTATTGCTAGACCTACAGACATCGGTAGTGATTGTAAACTTATGAGTAAAACAAAAGTACTTAAAACTAACAATTACAGACAATTACAGATTTCCTGCCTTTGTTATCGTTACATCGTTTCCTTATAAATACTTTCATTTGATGAAGATATTTAATAATTTAAAATGTTTTTATCATTTGTCTTTCAGCAGTAACTTGAAGATGATATAAAAGGCATTATTTAAAATTAAGCATAAATTTATCTTTATTCAGGCTAGACCATCAAGCAGCGTAATATGCTAGAGCCATACAAACTTGGAATTTAGACCAATATAAATTTAAATGAAATCTGATTAATTGACTATACTAGATATGCACACAGAACGTTTTCTTTTGCCTTAAATACTGCAATTCCTCATGGTTCCTCATTGTATCCAGATCACACAAGCAGTACATTAACAGACAGATAGAAACCTATTTAGGTAGTAGTAAAAGGCTTGAAAATATACATGTTACTGCCAGCCAGCAAGCATGCATAAGAGAAGAGACGAATGTTTACTCGGCAGGTTGGTATAAAGGAAGATGGGTAAGAAATCCTTGGATTTTAGACACTGGAGCATCCTTGATCAAAACTGGGAAAGAGACGGAAAAAGGCTATCTATAATGTGCCTAGAATCTTGGATAACGATCGCGACTCTTATTTCTTTTCTTGGGCATGGTTGATTCATGGGTCTGATATAATTTATATCAGGAAAAAAAACAGCAGTAATAGAAACTACTAATGTCTTTTTAACATGGCAGATATTGTACATTACATTCTTCTCTTTGGTTTTAAATATTTGTATTGTCTCTCTTTAGGAAGCATTTTTTTAAGCAAAAGGCAACCCAAGATTCACTTAGACGAAGTCACCACTTTTTCTAGTTATACAATGAGAAAGGAAGACTTCTTTTCAACCAATTTCCCAATGCTGAGTGTACTGGAAACGCCCAACATATGCTGTAATACTGTATTAACATTGTCCCTATCATGTACTTTCCGTCTTTTTTTAGATAGATCTTTCTAATATTCATCACTTTACTGAGAGAAGTCTTGTAGAACATTATATGCTTTAGCTTTCTTTTCTTTCTTCCTTTTTTTAATTCCGTCGACGTGATTTAACAAGTTGATGATCACCTAACCCAGGGGACCGATTGTTTTGTCAATAAGGAATAGATGTTTTGTTTTGTTTTGGTTTATTTGCGTTACCGCAAAGCACACTACGGCTATCTGTCTAAGAGGAGGGATGCTTTCGTGGAGGATTTTCTAAGAAAAAATGGCTCGTATAAACTTCAGAAAATCACGAGATGTCACCATACAGCCAGCCGGTTCGTCAAGATAAGAATCCCGGACCGAACTACAAGTGTTCAGCGAATTTACTTCTCGGTCGCTGCTGTCCCAGAAAGCAGAAAAACAAGTCATGCTGAGCGCCCACATTATGTCCTGCTTGGCGTTTTTTTAAACAGCACTGCAGTGCTTTTAATCAAGCGGAACATAATAATCGATTATATTGTGTATTCTACATTCCTACTAATAAAAGGTTCCGTCTGATAGCTTTGACATTCAATCATTTTAAGTGACTTGCTGCCAGAAAATTGTCATACCTACACCATGAATTGCACAAAATTGTGGCTAGATGCCTTTGAGTAACATCACGAAGAAAAACCATTTCCTTCAGCGATGCTCGGATTGCCAACTCAAGCCACTCTTCTTATAATCTTAATCCTTTGGCTTTTATTTGTTACCAGGTTACTTGAGGTTGAAAGAGAGTGTACGTAAATGCTCCCTGTAATGGCGCAATCTTTCAAGTTAATTTTCTGTCCTCCTGAATCGTGTACTTCCTCTTCGAAGTTGTTGAGTATTATCCTTCTGAATCACTCTTTTTTCTCGACAGTGGGGGAAATATTTGTAAATAAAGAACTCGCGCGTGACTCGGACTATATGATTAGAGATAAGTTTTTACAAGCAGAATTACTGGCAATAGATAAAGGTGATAAGAAAATAAAATTCTTTTTTAGAATCAGATTTATTTATAACAGAAGACTAATGTAAAATCTAAAAATGAAACAAATCGATCATATCTTTTCACGAGAGAAAAGGAATATATTGGTTCAGGAAATAATCGATTGCGATTATCGGTTTTGATCATTGCTAATCTTATTGGTTTACGTTATTTATTTCTTTAATGAAAAGAATACTAAGTGAAAAATCTTTCTTCCGCTGATGATAAATTTTTATTCAACAGCAATCTTGCAAACATAATAATTATTCACAAGTTATTTATCGTATTTGAAAGATTAGAACGAAAGAACACGTGTTCGTAAAAAAATATTATTATGTTCTAAGCGAATATATTTTGGTTATATATATATATAGTTGAATATATACTTCTATACTATATATACGAAATCCATCTCTTGTTTTTTGTACATATTGATTTAAAAAATCTCTGTTCACAATTTTAAAATTAAAAATTAAAAATAAACAATTAGAGTATTGCTATATTAACAAGATTTTCTTTTATATTTCCGAAACGTCAGTGCTTTGAAATTATTACGTCCTTATTCTGCATACTAAAATTGTTTGCTTAAGGTAATAAAATTTGTCTTAATTTAGTTTTCTTTGCAGTAACTAGCACGGTAAAACCTTAGCTTAGTTATTACTAAGAAATATAGGCTCAGTTGAATAGTTATTTTTTGCTGCTTATAGATTAAAACTAAAACTCAGAATTGACAAGAAATATCCACCACTACTTTCTGGATTTCACATTGACAGAAAATAATTAAATTTACAAATATAGAAATAAGATAATTAAGGCTTACAGAGCTTCAGTTCCTGTTAGTTTTCCCAAGTCTAGCTGTAACTGTTAAAAGAAAACTAAATCACTCATTCTTAACTATGTGACTTCAAGAGTTTATTGAATCTCTGAGCATACTGAAATCTCACGTTCCCAATCCACATTCTTCAAATACTATCTGCACTTGCTGTTTATTCTTTACCTTATTTCCATTCTAGTGAAGGCAGATAAAATAACAGAAAGTATGGAAAAGAATTCATACAAAAATAATTGGCCAGTAAAAAAATATAAATTAAGCCTGTAGCAGTAAAACAAAAATTAAATTGAGAGGTGACGAATAACAAATCTTTCAATCCTTACAGAGACGCAGAAACTAAAATTTCTAGCTTTAAACCTAATCATCGTGCATGTAATAGTACTGCTATGGTACACTGTGAAGAAAAAAGGGGGACAGTTATATGTCTCCCGTTCTACTGGGCCGATGGACGAAATTCAACTTGCGTTTTTCATGTCTCGAAAGCGCGACTTAAGGTATGTATTATATTTATATATAGCATTGATCTAATATAAGTATTTTGACAAAAATCGGACCTTTTCTGAAACGACATGCTAATTGTTTTCCATATTTCGATTCTACAACTCAAATTATGCCAAACTGCCAAGATTTATAAAAATCGCACGAGTAGTGTTTAAAAAATTAGCTCTCAAAATTTTAGCTCCTCTAGGTTAATTGAATTTGATACATATTAATTCATATGTCTTTTTTTAATTAAACTTACTTGATTCCTTTTCCAGAATTCGAAATTTGGGCTTAATCCAAATACAATTCGCCCTTTTCTATGATTTATTTTTTTAATTTGTATTTTAAAATAATTTTTATAAATATTCAGAAAACATTCATGTGCCTATAAAGTTTTTAACATCATCTTAAAGTAGATGTATTTCTAGCCACACTTGCAAAAAATTAGAGTTTTTTTATTCAAAATTTTCTAAGCTGTACGTGAATTTACACATTGGCATGTTTTGAAATTTGACATATTCATTACAAGCGATAATAACGCCAAATGTGGTTTACATACTTTGTTAAAATTATTTGAAAGTAATGAATGACACCGCTGTAATCCTTCTCTAACGACGATGAAAAAATTACAATTCATAGTCATACATTTTTCAATCTGATACGCTATGGAACCGATAATCGAAAAAAATTTTGATGGAAAAATAAACTAATTCTCTCTCATTATATGAGCAACAATGACACGGAGTTTTTAACGATTTTCGTCTTTCTTATCAAATGGTCGTAAAAGCTCTAGTTCCATCCAATGTTCCATCCTATATTCAATTTTAGTCGATTAAATGTGCCAAAAAATTTATCATAATTGATCAGAAATAAATAACTCGAGGAAACGAACAAACACACAAACAGGTAGTCTTCTTCGTATATATGTAGATTTTGTGAAAATTACAAATTTTTATTAACAAACTCTACGATTTGAAAGTAGTATCAGTAGCAACATTTTTCGAAATAGAGCATTTTTATTTCCAACACGCGAGACTGTTGTCGCAGGAAAAAATTGTAGGTTGTCCCTTATTTTGCATAAGAAATTTTAAGTTTGATACCTTTCCTGAACCTCTCAACTTCCTCTAGTATTTTCTCGCCAGGATGTAAATTGAAAGTTAAGTGAAGTGAATATTTAAATGGGTGAATTTCTGAGTTTATTCAGAGCGTGTTTTCGCTAACCAGCGCACATTTCGTTGCTATTTCGCTGTTGCGCTACTAAGCCTCTTGGATTATCCATTTTAGCTCTCGGATCGCTGATTTTAGCTGTTTTTGTTTGGAAAAAAGTCCACGTCGACCTTTTCCAGAACCCAGAAAAGAATTTTAGAAAGTTTGATGACGATATCCATAGTAGTGACTCAGTTATTAGAGGACAACCAAACACACAAATTTTCTTCTTTATATACTTGTAGATAGATACATAGGATATAAGGATATAATAGTCTCTATAGTGCGCTTCAATTCAAATGTGGTAGCTTATAATTTGTCACTATCTGGATTAGATCTAATGCTTTTACCCAGTCATCCTCTAACAGAAGAGTTTGAGAAGTAAGGTTTATCGTATTTCCCGTAAGCGCTTTCATACTGTAAATGATTTATATACCCAGATAAACACTACAAAATTATTAATCGTATTCCGATGAAGCTATAGTTGGTTTTCCAAGATAAAAATCTAATAGTTTCTAAAAACAAATTTTAGTTTTCCATTTAAGTAGCTTCTAAAACACAAATATAACAATAACTGATAGTAAATTGAGGAAGTTAGGTATTTTGTGCAGCCTGAAATTTATTTTTACATTCTTACTGGTGTCATTGACAAATGTCCAGCTTGGACAGGCATAACTCTTTTTGGGATGGTAATATAAATAAATAATACATTCCCAACGCATAAATATCGGAAAATTAAGTTATACTGAGTTATAATAACTAGGTCTGAAAAATCAATCATGTGTAATATAAAAGTACTAGAATTTGAAAACAGTCAGCAAATTTCAAAGTAAAAGACGTACTTTAGAAGTTTTAGTCTTCTTGAATAATCAGTATGTAAAGTTATTAGGTTATTTTAAATGCTGAAGACATTAAAAAATTAGCGCCGTGGCTCGAACCTAGACCTCCGAACACGCGTCGAGTGTGCTAACCGTTACACCACTGAGGTTTGCGCAAAGGAGAGAGAAAATACCTTATATACTGCTCCTTTTGAAAGGTGACTGGGAATTAGGGGACCCAGTCAAAAAATCTTAACTGTAAAGAATCATCATCAACCACCTTTTAATTTGTGCGCCACTGTGGATTCTTAAAGAAATTTTCGAAGGTCAGGAAACTGAAGAAATCCGCTGTGCTTTCGGCCGGACTCCAATCTGGACCTCTCGCGCCGAGTGTGCTAACCGTTACATCCCGAAGGCATGCAGAAAGGAAGGAGAAAATACCTTATAAGTGTACAGGGTTAATTAAATTTTAAACCCAAATAATCTGTGCCATGTATAGAACAGATTCAGTTTGGAAACAAGTATTGCATAATATTTGCATTCGCATAATAAATTCTCTCATAATTAGGCATGTTTAATTAATATTCAGGCATTTTAATTCTGAAATCCCCATCATAAACTAAATTACGCATTTCTAGTTCTATAATTATTATTACTTTAGATTCCACATATCGGAGTTTTAATCAGACAATCTACTTTAGGGAAACATTTCCGCGACAAACGCTCTTACACGTACAAGCACTTTCCGTTGCCCAGACTCTTGTAACGCGTGGGAAATTCAGTCTGGAGCGTTTCCAGCCTCAAGAATCAATAACCATGATTAATTTGAGCTTGTCTCTTTGTCGATTGAATCATGCTTCTGTTCGCCTTCCATCAAATCAGACGGCGAGGATGTTTGTAGAATGGGTATGGGTAAGAGCATATACCCTACATTTGATTTGTTGTCATTATGATGGAGTGTTAGAAACAGAATTATGATTGAATTCCAAAGGGCCTTTTCTTATCGGAAACTTGGAAGTTTTATTAGCGCATAGAAAGAACTATTTTACTCACGTAAATTTAACTAAATGTACAGCAAAATAATTAGTAGTTTTGCTTTAGTTGTCATACATTCTTAATTACATGTGATTTTTACTAGTGTTTTACAATTTCATTTACTCTGCCATTTTTGGACGGAAGCTACTAATGTATTTTAAATCAAAATTACCAAGCAAATATTTACATTGATTGAGTGTTATCGTTTTTATATAATCTTTCTGTTCTCACAAAGGTATAGAGACTTCATATAATGAGATGTAAATGATTTTGCGTACACAACATATAATGAACATTTAGTGCTATGGCATTTACAGATGAATCTGTTGATCGAACAGGATAAGAAAAGCTGCATCATATAGGAAGACTGTAATTGTTGTGAACTTATCTCACTTGTCTGATAGTAAGATCAAAATAAGACCACGAAATTCATCGTGGGAAGGAGAGCAAGATTGCGAAGGTCCTTGGCGAGAGCCTTGAGCATCATACAGGTAGTACGACTACACTCAGTTCCGCCCCAATTTTGATGGAGAGCACCCAGGATAGGACTGGAAAGCACGAAATAAGCAGCTGCACCGTCATGAAGACTTATCAGCTTAGTCGCTTATTACGTGGGGCCATCCACTATCTGTTCTTTATTATAAATTTTTCAATATTTGCATACTAAGGACAATATTGCATAATTTAGTTACATAATAATACCAATAACATAATAATAATATCAGTAATATATCAATAACATGGCAATAGGCATATAAGTAACAAAATCGTTGTTTTTGCTAACATTTTGATAATATGACATGGAGAGCACCCAGGGGGACGGGTCCGAGGGTCTCCCACAAAAAAACCTCTTTCTCTACCACCAACCTCTCAAGAGGACTTACGGCTCGCCATGTATCTAGAATGCCCCCATGCCACAAAGACACTATACATTTGCAAACATCCGTGCCTTCTCGTGGATTCGAACTCGAACTGTTCGCTATCAAGGTAGGCTCCCTTAACTACTACACCGTCTGGACGGCCTGAAATTGTTAAAATAATGTACTAAAGGGACAAAGAAGAAAAAGACCTCCTGATAACGTGTTATTTACTACTCAAAACAAAAATCCGATCAGCCTAAGATTTATGCGATTATGGCAAAGCCTCGAGGGCTATTTGCCTAAGGGTATAAGGTATTTCTTCCGCCTTCGTAATATGCCTTCGTGGTGTAGTAGTCAACAAGCTCGGCACGTATTCGAGAGATCCGTGGTTCGAGTCCCGCCGAGGGCATTGCATATTTTGTCTCTTCTCCTGCTTCCAAATAACTTAATGTCTCTACAAGGGAAGGGATATCTTCGTGAAGGACGTTATAAGGGAAACATGCTCGTATACACGTTGCACATGGGAAAAGTGCGAAAACGCCGATGTAGCCAACCTTTTCCCTGGATTCGAACCTCGGTCCGAACTACTAGTGTTCAGCGACTTTTTACCGCTCGCTCACTGATGGACTCACAGCCTAAGGACATGAAACTTTAAAAATGATCAATTCCACCACGTTATTATCAAGTATTCATCAAATAACTGAAACTGTATTCAAATGCTGTAATGGCATTTTTCAGTAGAAAATTTGATACAGTTTATTTTTCCCACATGGAAATTTTCAGTATTCATAATTTGCACATCTATTTTGGAAAGCGGAGAAAAATACTTGTTATCATTCTTATTTAACTTACTCCTATTAAAGGAGTTGAAACTGACAGAAAAGTGGGTCTGACATTATCGAATTCCATTCTGTGCTGAACGTGATTACCAAATTATACCCGAAACACTAAAACAAGAACAACGAAAATAATTCTTTGATTTTATTCTGAGTAACCCAAAACAGATTCACGTTTACGAATGGCATTGACGTGAGTCTGTTTCAGTGATGTAGGCAATAATGATAGACAATAAATTAGCAGAAAATGCTGTAGTAACGATGTAGATGTTTATGATCATTTCAAATAAAGCGACTGTGTATCGTAAAAGATACGAAAATCAACCTGTGATTATGTAAATGTAACTCGATGAGAATATTTCTTATATATCATAGTGTACGGTTTCCTGGCAAAGAACCTAACACTTAGCAAGCGAAATTTTCCTTCGCAACCATTTACCATCTGGGTTTAACCCACGCTCGGGATGTCTAAAAGCGCAGCTAGTAATCATCGCTCTCGTTCTTGAGTAAAAGGTTGAATGATGCATAAATTAACTTTCTTCGCCATCATTAATTCTGTTGCCTGGTTCGCTTAAAAAATTTCATTTTCGAGATGATTACGTCCTTTCTTTAGTACTTTTAAAAAGAAGTGAAATATTTCATTTCCACATTTAGCAAAGTTCATCAGAAATTCAAATGAATTCGCTCGGGAGATAAAGGAAAGTCTTTGAGCACACTAAAGAAAGTATAAAAATGAAAACTGTACTTATAAACATAAGCGCAAAATAAATAAATGCTGCAAAAATGAGACAAAAGGTCTTCAAAAAGGTTAACAATTTCTGCTAGTTAGGGCTAAGGAAGTGGCCTTTAACCGTGATACCTAATAATTAGTAAAGACAGCTAAAATGTTTTAAGCCGTTAAAAAAGAAAAAAAGTCGTCTATAAATTGGCTTATGGTTTCTTCATTAAAAAAAGATCCGTCGAAATATAAATCATTTACCGAAATTTATTGTAATTTTGAAATTCAAATACATAGCAGCCTGAGATAAATCAAACTTCTAGCTTCGGATCTGCCCTGACTTTATACAAAAGGACATTGTCACTTTCTTATCAAGTTTTCCATATGATACCCAATGATCATTATATAGGCTGAAAAAGAAGTACACCAGATCATTATATTTTCAAATGTAATGACACTTTGGCATCGGGACAGTTTCGTAGCAATGCCATGCATAAAACTACTTCATTATGAAGATCAGTTTTCAACTTGTAAAAACAACCTTTTTGACACATTTATGCCGAAAACTACTATGCAAGTAGGTTTTGGAGATTCGTACTTTTATTAGCAAAACAAAAGAAAGTTCCACTTATCACAACGATGCCCTAGCACAAAAACGCCAGTAGTTTTACGTTGGTTGCTTTTCACAAGTTATAAAGTAATAGCCTTAACCCTTTCTCGCCAACTGTCATGTAAACCAACCTACAAGATACGCACTCATTTCCCGGCCAAGACGCTGGTGTACCAGAGCGTTTTCTAGTTCACCCCCGGCCGTCACACATTTGTATGTCAGTGTCCTGGAATGTTTTAAAAACTATAACTTTTGACTCATTTTCATTCGTCTGATAAAAAACGCTTGCTAGCCATAATAAACTAAAGTCGTATAAGGTATATGAATAAATTGGAGGCTTTGCGAAATAAAAGCAATTGAAAATGTAGAAGAACCTCACATAGTAATCCTAAAAGTCTCTACATAGTAGCACTAAAAGAATACGAAAAGGATGCCAAGGGATAATAGAATGTTTATATCACAAGAAAAAGCTGGCTCTGGCATGCCAGCACGTCGGCCAAGAAATGAGGCGTTTCTTGCGTCTTCATGGATTTATGCTTAATAGCAAAAAATCCTCCGGCCCTGGACAGACACTCGCGAAAAAAACTGCCGGCCACAGCGATAAGCGCGCGTTTGCGCTTCACGTCGCGAAAGAGTCAAGGATACTGGCACTTTTCCTTTCTCTGCCGGCGGGACAGCCAGTCCGCTTACGAAAGGTGCTCGGCCTTCCTGTTTAAGTCCGTCGATGATTAAAACCAGTTCTTAGAACCTTAGACCAAGTTCTCCAAAGTTTGTCTTTGCAAGGGAAAAGAAGTGATGGAATTAAGAAAAATAAAATAAGATAAATTAGATAATGAAGGGAAGCTGGAGAACGAACTTGAAGATATAGGAAAACATGCACGTGATGAGAAGTTACATGAATATAATTCTATATAAGTGCCTAAAATTTGGAAGGCAACATGACATGTAACCACGGCACTACGGCGTGAATAATATCATGGCTTCGAATTGTTGGAAATCAGAAGTGAAATGTTAGTGCATTCCTTAATACGCTTAATGGCATATGTGTTATTAAAAGTGTTTTTAGCCCAAGCGTAGCAGTGTTCATTAGCTGGCTTCCGAAGGTGAAATTTGGCTTTTCCGGGCAGTCGAAGATGTAATGATCGAATCCCCAGCTGCTCCGGAGATGCATTAATCACTAACATGAAGTCCGAAGCGGTTTAAATAACTCAAATAAGGGCCATGACCAGTGAGGAATTGCGTTAACAACGCTGTTGC
This sequence comes from Stegodyphus mimosarum, assembly GCA_000611955.2. NCBI lineage: Eukaryota > Metazoa > Arthropoda > Arachnida > Araneae > Eresidae > Stegodyphus > Stegodyphus mimosarum. Next base: position 518,047 of record KK119137.1, read on the forward strand.
GCTCTTGAGTTCCTTGATTTTTCTAGGGATGTATTTGTACACTCTTCTTGCTGTTCCTCATTTCAGCTAGTCTGCCACTGTACCATGAGTTTACAATTTGTTGCGGCCTTCATATGCAAGCTTGGGGCTTTCATGAAGAGAGTTCTAGTGTTTGGATTTATGGCTGCTTGTTTTGCTATTTTATCAGCTGTTTCATTAACAAAGACCCTCGTATATGCACAGAACTATTTGAGATTAGCTCGTTTGTTCTCCGGCAAGGAAAGCAGTAGTCTCTGAATGTCTTTCAGTATTTGGAGTTTGCATCGTTGACCAGAACGGCCTGGAAACTGGAGGCTGAGTCGGCTATATGTTATTAAAGGCTGTTCTGTTTGGATGCTGAATTGTATAGCTGCTCTAAGAGCAACTAGTTCGACCTGAAAGACCGAACTGTCGGGATCTCGCCTTCGTGACCAGGTCTGGATTGCATTGTTCTAAAGTATTTTACAGAAATCACAACTAGTACCTTGCTCTCATTTGGAGCCATTTGCATACAAAGCATGATTTTCCAGTGCTGCTGAAGGTTTCGGTTCAACTTGAATGTTAAATTTCGCTGAGTGTCAAGGTGTTGACGTCATATTCGATTCAAAGTCTTTGTGAAAATAATGACAGCTTCTTAGTATCGTGTTGCATTTTAATCTCTGTGTCCGAACAACTGCACATTCTCTTTGTATCACGCGATGAAGTGGGGGCAGCCTAGGTAGCACATTCAGGGCATTAGGATACTGGTACTTTTATGTAGCGGCACCCTTACATAATGTTCTGTTTTTTCCGGAAGTGAACGATTAGCATAAAAGTTCTGTCTTTTCCATCAGTGGCCAATTAACATTAAAACAATTATAACGTGACATCCTTACGAAATTTCATGTCTTTTCAAATAGCAGCCGAATTGCATAAAAGTACCGGTACACCGCTGATCGTCAAACCAACAGTCTTATGTTCCCGTTTCGGGCTTTAGAATGAAGAGGCTTTATTTAGGGAAATCGGGGTAAACTTTTCAAAATCTCTAGGTAGACTGTGGTTTTACTTATGTTTTGGTTCAAAGCAAATTGTGCAAAATTTTATGAAACCCGAATAAAACTGTAGAACAGTTTTGAGCTAACATGGCACCATATATAAGAGTTTTAGCATGAATGCTACTTGTTTTGCTGTCCGTTATGTCTTTTTTCGGAACATCTCCATTAACTTTGCCCGATTTCTTCAATGTTTTTGAAAATATGCCAAAAACCTGATAAAAAGCATACTTAAATTTTGTTTTAAAGGTTCTACACTGCTCTGGAAAGTTCTAGACATTTTTAAGGAGTAAATGAATACCCCGCTATTTAACGGCTTTATTAAGAAGTGATAATGATCCTACAACGGTGAAGCGAATCTAAAATAGGTGATGTTATAAGGTATTTCTCCCGCCTTCTTCGCATGCGTTCGTGGTGTAGTGGTCAGTACGCTCGACGCGTAACCATGAGGTCCGTCTTGGTTTCCCCGGCGAGGGCACTGCTCATTTTTCATCTCTCCTGCTTCTTTTTAAAGAAAAGCTAATGACTCTACAACTGGCACCCGACTCTCCACCCTTGGGATTTGGCGATTGGGTCCCCTGAACCCCAGTCCCTCATTAAAAGGGGCAGTATATAAGGTATTTCTCACTCCTTCTTCGCATGCCTTCATAACGTTATGGTCAGCACGGTGGGCGCGTATTCCAGAGGTCCGTGGTGCGAGTCCCGGCGAAGGCGTTGCTCATTTTCCATGACTAATGCTTCAAGAAAAACCTAATGTCTCTACAAGTGACGCCCGAACTAAAAGGTAGTGGATGATGATTTTCCATCACCAGGATTTGGCGATTGGGGCCCGTAATCCCCAGTCGCCCTTTAAAAGTGGGAGTATATAAGGTATTTCTAGTGATCTAGTGTAGTGATCAGCACCCTGGCCGCGTATTCCAGAGGTCCGTGTTTCGAGTCCCGGCGAAGGCGTTGCTCATTTTTCATCACACTTGTTTCCAAATAGCCTAATGTCTCTACGATGTGATTTCTAGATGAAAACTGTCAGAAATATTAATTTTTGTAAAGAGAATTATAAATTCGTTGCTTAGTATTTATCACTTTCACTGACAGCGAGAACGCAACAACGGCGACGTGAATGTCATGAATATCATGGGTGTCATGAATGCAACATTCTAATACATAAATCTGAGTGTGGATCCCGTGGGGGATTTTTGTGGAATATTATGTGGACAGTGACCTTCTGCTTGTTTTCATAGTCAAGTGTGCTCATTTTCATCAAGATCGGTATAAAACTGCAGATTTGTATGAAAGACAAGCACGTTATTTGTATGAAATTTGTAAATTTGTATGAAAGACATTAACACTCTTATTTATGTATATAGATAATTCTAACATATTCAATTAAAGACTAGATGACTTAATTTAATTTCAAATAAACGAATTATAAAAACTTCCCAAGAAGGACGAAACTTGAGAATAAATAATGGCAACTTATTTTCATCCTTGTTAAATTTTTCTTCAACGTGTACAGAAAAAATACATGTATTTGTATGCAAATGATTATTAACTTTTTTAGTTACAACATTTCATGGCGTTTCAATTTTGATGAAACTGACATTGGAGAAAAATTACTAGACACTATCTTCGTTACGAATTCTCGTCCGTCAGTTGAGCTCATTTCTTAGACTTCTTAATTTTCAGACGCGGAGAAAAACTCTTCACATATAAATGTACTCCGAAATAAAGCCATTATTCTTATTGCAAAAATTCATAATTGAGAATGAAATTACGAGTAAAAATTAATCAAATCTGTATTTTCAAATTTTGTACGAATAAAAGTTAATCAAATCTGTTTCTTCAAATATCTGAATAAGATTTACAGACAATGTAAATTAATTAGTTCCATTTGTAGATTTTCTGCGCATTAACTCGCGTTCATTTTTAGCAATGAAAGTAATGTTAAATCGAACTCCAAGTCATTAAAATTTTACACCTTTTCTTCAAATTCTTGTCATAATAATTAATATCATAATAATGCTAATTTATTTGCAGGAAACATATTCGCTGGCAGGGTAAAATTGCTTCCGGGACCGTCGATTCGAGAGCACTGATTTAAATAATTTAAATGAAATAATTCTTTTCACTCTGATAATCTGAAAAATGTTGCACAGTTTCACATTGTGATGCAGAATGGGTTGTGGGTATTATGGGAAAGAAAGGAGAAATCCTATAAGAATTTTAACACAAAAAAAAATCTTTCTTAAAACCTCAGCCATAAACTTGATTTAAAATAATTTGTTATTGTTATCTTTTATCAGGTAATTTTGTTCTTATTTTCCTTTTAATAATAATTTTATACTTGTGTATATTTATCTTTATTACGTTTCCTGTTCTTTAAGAGTCTTAAAAAATATGAAAATATTTTTCTTGCTTGTAAGATATATTGTAATTTATAATACTTACTTTAATTTCAATGTGCCTTCCTATCGATACTTGTTTCCACTCACAACTTCCGCCGAGAACGAGTTTTTAGAATCTCGTTGAATACAAATAAGTAGTATTTGCGAAAGGTTCAACTTACTTCGTGAGAGGGAGCTAGGAATCCCGAAAAGCACATGTTTGCCTTCGGACTAAACGTCTCTTGAAGCTGTTACGCTCGGCCGTATATTATGTGCCTTTTGATATTCACCGGCTAGTTTAAATTAGGGACCAACTACGTTAGATACTTGTGTTAGCTTCGGCTAAGTCTCTTTTAGTTAGTTATAATTTAGTTCTTATTTCTTATTTTAATAGCCAAGAGTTTAAGCTCAAGTGGAGGCTTTGTTGTAAGCTCGAGAAAGGGGCCAACTCTTCATCTTATTCTGAGTGAAATAAAGGGTAGCTAACCCTACTTGAGTCTACGTCTTCAGTTATTTGAACTCAGCGGCTTAACTATGTTCCTCGACATTTACTTTAGCCAAAAAGAGTGAGGAACCTTACATGCTTTATGTAGAATATTAAGATAAGGAAAGAGATTAAAAGAAATCTTGCACCCTTTAAATTAGAAACACCTTTAAGAAAAAAAATTAAATTCAGGGAGGAGACTATAATATCCTAAAATCTTCAGAAATCGATTCGATATTCAAAAACACCTTTCTTTGAATTACTTCGTCATTAGAATCTTTTTAAACCACAATAAAAAAAATCGGTTAAGCGTTTTCAATCCACATCATTAGAAATAATAGTTTTACTGAAGTCCATAAAAAGCCTTCATTAAAATTGAAGGCATTTGTTGCAGTTTTAGTGGATCGGGATTGCTTATATCATCTGGAGGCAGCCCTTAGGGCCATACTCCTGATTTTATGGCGTACCATGTTTAGTGGCTTCAGCGTTCCATGTTTAGTGTTTATTTGTGTTAGTTTTTGAAGCAGTTTAGTGGATCAGAATCGCTAATACCATCTGGAGGCAGCTATCAGCGCCGCACTCTTAATTTTCAACAGAAGATTCAGCATTCTGAGTTTGGTGTTTACTTGAGTTAACTTCTGAAGCACTTAGCGAATCAGGATCACTAATACCCTCAACCAGTTATTTTACGTTAGGAAATCTGTATTATCGTTTCCCACCAAAATGCAAATTAATTCGTGCATTTAAGTGAGGATTTGAGATTGCTTAGACAGAGCGTGTTCTGATTGCTGTAGGCCACGTTACTACTTTGCTGTTCTAAGATTGTTGTTCCTGTCTTTGGCATTGCGTTATTCTTACCCGTGGTTTCATGCCAGTGTAAGCTTAAAAGCCAACTCACGGTTAATTTACTATGCGTAACCTTTGGCTATTTGATACTTAGAGTTAGGCTTAAATTTAAAATTCTGTTTAGTTTCTCACCATAAATGCTGGCGGAATTGTGAGCACTAGGTGTGCCTTCTGTGCAACTTATTGAGTTTTAAATAAATGTCTTTTGCAGCCTTCCCAAGTCTCTGTAATACTTCTCAATTCATAGCGACAAGTCTCTTATAGTCTTATTAAGGATTAACCACAAGTTATAATTAGTAAAAGGCAATTCCTTAGAGCTTCATTAATTAAATTTCATTTGCAATCTTTTAATAAACGCAAATGTTAGGCATAGTAATTTGAAAGCAGTATTGTTACTGATTTCATACTTAGTTAGCTATTTTAGTAGAAAATTAGTAATTTAGTAATTAAAATTGTTTTATATCCCCTTTCAATGAAGCACGAGATAAATGCTAAGAGAAAGCTACGCCGGAAAAGTAAAAATACAAGAGCACGTGCATTTAACACTAAATAAAAGTTTATCTCTGTAACAGATATTTAATTTGAATAAATGCAATTGATTACTAGGTTAGCTGTAACCGTAATTCTACTCTTTTTGCTTTCCAGAAATTGCTAGAACTCTCTCGCGCGGCCGAATTTAAAAAGCTGTAAAAGCCGGAAAGAAACATCTCAGCTCAGCTGTTTTAGTGAGCTGTTGTTGTTTACTTAGCTGCTGTAATTTTGTTGATAGGATTAACCATCTCTGCGCTTTGGATTCGTTCTATTTAACGCTTTAGTAGTTTAAAATATAGCTATTGATTACATTGCATGTTATTGGGATATTGGATGAATATCTTTGAGAAACATCCAGCAAAATCACAACATGAATATCTTTGAGCAAAACATCCAGCATTTTGTTATATTTCTTGTGATAAGAACAAATTTTATTAATCTTTTATCGGACTTGTACATTCAATTTATTACGAACCCATACGCACGCAAAAGTATCCTTAAGTTTGATTTTCATTAAAAAGTAGACGCCAAATTTTGATTAATTTTAAGCAAAAGTTTCCTTGTTCTTTTTTTCGCTTATTATTCTTTCATAAAAGACCCAAGATCAAGGATCTCACATATTTTGAGAATCCAAAATCTCAAAATATTTGAGTTTTGAGGTTTGGAAAATTTAGGATACGTCCTGGTTTCAGTTAAATCACACAAGATTAATTTGTTTGGCAAGTAAATATAGCTAACTAATTGTAATTCTAGTAAATTTGTAAGTTTCTTAAACTTTACTCATATTTCTCCTTTGTATAATCCCCAAATACCACTATAATTATATATTTAGCATAAATAAACGGATCGCAGAGTCCGTTTACAGTAGAAATCAGACACATGTAGTTTTCTCTCATAGCAACATTATCTGAAAATGATATCGATCATTTTCTGTTTCAGCACATAATGAACCCATTCTGCCAGAATAACAAGCGCTTTTATGGATTAAGCCTTTAGGGTGAAAGATCTTATGATTTATCGTCTTGTTCAGATATGTTTTCGTTTTACAAATGGATCTCCATTTTCTGGATGTGCAAGCTCAAATAAAACATTTACAGTTTTCATAAAATGCTCATCAAAACCGAAAATTGCAGCAGGTTTTTTTTTTATCTATTTTGAAGACGAATAGCAATTTTATTTTGATTTAAGTAATCGTTGTATTCGAGTTCATATTATTCATTTCATTCCAAAAGAAACTTAACGCTACATTTCAATTCAATTTACTCGGTTATCCGAATTAATTAAAGTGAAGCCATTTTGGATAACTCGGGTTTTCGGATAATTCATAGTCAGGTTTGTTTTCAAGAAAAAATTTAAACTTTTCATGATTTTTCCTTTAGATGTATAGTCCTTTATATGTTCCTTTATATCAATGTCCTTATCATATATAATGCAGAGACTATTTGAATTTGTCAAAGGTAGAGAACGTATCAAATCAAATATGCCTTCGCAGGATTTCGCGTAATCGATCATCCAATTGATATCTGGACAATCTACTATTTACACAACATGAAAGAGGCGAAAATTTATACTTTCCAAAATAAAGTCTCACTTAAAGGATGACTGGAGTGAGGCACGAGAGCCAGCCAATTGTAACGAGTACGTATTCACAACACTTTAGCTCCGACACCACTACAGAAACT
>KK119137.1:533093-553779 GCA_000611955.2 Stegodyphus mimosarum
CACATTTTTCATTGACTTTTCATAGAAAACGAAGTATAAAGAAAAATATATAAAAATTATTAGTAAAAGAAAATTACGAATTGAATTATCAGTTACAATAAAATTGTAGTTTAAAATGCAAGGTTTGAAGTGCGACAAAAAAGAATTAAAAACTTTTTTATGGAATAAGCTCTTCCTTAAAATTCATAAAAAATTAATGAACTAAAAGTAGAAAAATTATTTATGATATATTTTAATGGGAACAAAAATAAACAAATCTCTTTAAAAAATTCGTATACAATTTTATATTCCGATTAATAAAAGCGCGGGACCGACCTTGATAAATTTGTAAAGATAATGATTTATACTTTTGACAATGCAATTCCATTAATAGATTTCGTTATTTATTAATAATATCTTTTGACCAAAGAGGTAGCCAGCTAGTCAGTTGTCTCAATGATATGCCAATGAAGAACTCATATGGCCAAACAGTACCATGTATAGCATTGCAAATGGAAGCGACAGCCGTTTCTTTTTGGCATTCTGTAACTGAAGTAAATTTAAACGCAGTAAATTACAGTATGGCTAGCGCATCTCGCAGCATCACCACAGGTCCGGGGTTCAATCGTTGGGCTGGGCAAAGTTGACTCAGCTTTTCATCCCTTGAGGCGGTTGATAAAATGAGTATCAAGTTCGCTTGGGGACTAAACACCGGGAGTCCTGCGACAGGCTGACCTCTTGTCCAGGCAAAAATGCACAAGCATCCCGGGCTGTCTCTACGGGCTGTTTGTGCCGCGGAGTTTTTTTAATTTTAAATTACAGTAGACTGTTTATTAGAAGAACACACACGAAGCAGCCCATGCCATGATTAAACAGTGGAAATATGTCCGCACATTTAAAGTATTTCGAACAGTTGTGCAAAAGTGAAAACAGCACTAGCATTGTCTATTTCGGTTAAAATATAAAAGCAACAACCATAGCATGGAATATATTATTCGACAACGTAGAGCTTTATCTTCCTTGCTGTTAGCAAACTCCTTGCACTTATCTGGGTCATAGTGTTAAGCAAGGCCAGCTCCAAATAAAGGCGACATAGGCAACCACCTACAGCGGCAGCTTTGTCGTTCATGCTGTCAAGAACTAAATGAAAGTATGCTTTGTGTTATGGCTTGTCTGACATTAATATCAGAACAATCCATGAAATTCATCGCAGCAAGGACAGCAAGATTGCGCCTGTCGTTGGCAACAGCCTTGAGCACCATGCAGGTGACAGTACGACTTCGCTCAGTTCCGCCTCTAATTTTGATGGAGAGCACCTCGTGGGTGGGACGAGTCCGAGGGTCTCTCACCCTTCTTCCCCTACCACAAACCTCTCGACAGGACTTTCGGCTCGCCGTATATTTAGAGTGTCCTCACGCCGCAAAGACACTATATACTTACAAACATCAATGCCTTCTCCGGGATTCGAATCCGGGCCTTCGGCACAGCAGTAGGCTTTCCTAACCACTATACCATCTGGGTGGCAAAGCATACTTTGCTTTAAATTACTAATACTTGATATCATACGGGTGCCAGCTCTACTAACCGCATAGGACGAAGACAATGCTATAACTAGGCCTGTTTTAAACGCGGTTGAAAAGATTCAAGAATATGTTTTTCCTAAATAGAATAAAAAAGGTCTTAAGAGAGCTAAAATGCAGATACTAAGCAATAGGAGTAGGTATAATGTGAGTAAATTCGCAGAAATGTAGTTCCAAGGTTCACACATGTTACTCACGACAAATAAATTCTTTGCTTCTGAAGAAGAGGGACCTGTACCTGATTGCCCTCAGAATCGACGGAGTTTTGTTCAGAAAACTACAATATTTTTTTCTGTCCAATTTAGAATAACAAACAAAGGGCATGTATTGGCATTTTCGTGACTTGAATCTTTCCAGGATTCGTGAGATTAAAAGATTCGAAAATTCAAATGTGCTGTCTCTAATATATATCCTTTTGCCTGTCGGTTCTTTTACGAATAACCAACATTCAAAACTTCATCAAATTACACTCAAACTGCAAACTCAGTTTTAACTCGTAGTAATTGGCATGTGTTTAGAGATAGAGTTTCATGAGCTTCAAGCGGAGATGCTCTCAGTGAGTGATCGATACCAGGAAAGCATTTTATTGGCTAATAGCATTTTCTCGATTTAGGCATTTAATGGAGAGGAATTTAGTTACACGTCTTGCCCTTTGAAAGTACTTTCAGAAACTTTAATGGACTTTACATCAGAGGATGGTTCTTAGTGACAGTTAAACCAGTACCTTACTACACTAAATACTTTTTAATGATATTTCATAATGCACGTTATTAAAAAATCGAAACACAACAAAATGCAAGAATACTTTTATGCAATTAGGGGGTTGCTGTTACATATGCTATGCTCCGATAGATTTAAGAAACAAGCATTAAAACATAAACATTTCGGCCCTTAAAATTGCGTATTCTTTTAGTTTGAAATTGGAGAAGTACCGCAGTTTTGCGGTGAAATGCCAACTTGCTCATATAAAAGTTAAGGTGATTTTCAGGTCATTTCGTTTAATTTATTATTGATTCGCTTGGTATGCTTTTTTGAAGAAAATTTTCATTTCGTAGATTTTATGTAGATTACAATGAGGCGGTAATTTCATCTAAGGTGAAAAATTTATTTCGTAACTACATAAATATTATTTAATTGTACATTTTTAATTGGAATTTACATTTATAAACTAATCAAATGCTCCGGCAGTATTCAAAATGTTTACAAAGGTCGAGATTACTATTCAACTGGACGATGCTTCTATAACCTTATATTATAAATACACAGACTTTTCTTGCTGATTAACAAGCTTTAAAAAAACCCTTCACTGTCGAAATTATTTGTCAGACGACTTTTTATAATTTATAATTTCAGAAAACGATTTGTTTCGCTTAAAGATGCAGAAAAATTTAAATAATCCAAAGTTCGAGCTTCTTGTTTGATCTTTTAAGCGAGATTATTTTGAGAAGTATTATCTCTGAAATTCTCGTGGGAAATAGGATGAAAAGAATTTAAATGTAAAAATAATCTTTAGGGTTTTATTGTAACTGGAAGCTAGATTTTTAAGTCTTGCAAAATCTACTACACTGATAACGAGTTATCGCCACGTCTTAAACAACTCACAAATACTGAAAAAGATCAAGATAACCTTTACATTTAATCTGGAAACAGGCACAACTTGTGCTAAAGGCGAAACTTCCACTATTTCTGGGTATTTAAATTAACAAAATAGAAGTTAAATTCAAATGCTGATAACGTAGTCGGAGATTATATATATATGTGAGAACGCAAGTTTCTTATACTACGAAGTTTATCGTCACTGATCCAATCGTAAGTTGAATCGTAATCGCAGAGCTACACGTGGATATAAATTCTCCCTTACAATTTCCCCCCCCCCCTTACAATAAATTACTTATTTACAAGTCCATTCTCAGACCGTTACTATGCTATGCAAGTCCAGTTTGGGCCCATACTAGAAAAATAAACAGACAGAAACTTCAGGTCTGTCAAAATAGTGTACTTAGACAGATTGTTAATACTGAATGGTACATAAGAAACAATAGAATCCACGAGGAATTTGACATGGAGTTGCTCAGGACCCATTACTATAATCTTGCTAAAAAGTTTCATAATAGGCAGCAACTAATCGACAACTCCAAATATAAAAATTTGTAACTATGATTATAATGATTTAAACAACATGGACAGGCCCCTGGCCCAGTTAAATGCCTAGATTATGTAAACCTCACCTTTTCCCCTCATACTTCTAGTCGCTATGTACCATCATTTCACTGTATCCCTGCATTATATGTCTGTATTTGTGTATGTATATATATATATATATATTTAATTATTTTCTATCATGCATTTGTTTTGTGTAATCTTTTCATATTACTTATTAATATGGATTCGGCCTACTAGTATTTGTACTATATTACCATGTGATATCCCATTTCACCATCTCGACAGCCTCTGAGCCTAATCTAATTAACAGCTTATCAACTTCCTAGTTTATCTTTTGCTCATATCTGTTAGTTTTTAATTTGCAACTGAGCATATTAAATTTAAGCTTTAATTCTCAATATATATTAAAAAAAATTATATCCTTAATTGATAAGTTAATCATATATCAATTTTCGAAGCTACTAACCTATTCTACAAGGGATACAGCCTAGGCTCAGGTACCCTGGTGTAGCAAACACCGTTCCACAGGGCTGAACATTTTTTCCCCATTCTTGTTCTGACGACGAAGCTAACGTGATGCGTGGAGGTTTTCGCCCGTGCTGCACCCACACAATGAAGTGCAGAATGTCTTGTTGCTGATGCTGAGAAAAGGCGTGGGATTCTTCGAAACGATGAAAATGATTCAAGCTGCAATTTCCTAAATTTTCCTGGGTATTATTTCTGCTGCAATTTTGAGCATTCACTTGCGGTGACAGAACTCATTGATATATATGTGAATGAACTGCGCATAGCCGAGATCTCATCGATGCTAGAAATAGACGATGCTGTGCCAATCAGCTCAACGGAATTTTTTTTACAAAAATAGACTGATCAGTGAGAAGGATATAACATGGAGAATTCGTGCGCGCAGGATCAAGGCATTCCATTAGGAATAGGAGACGATGTCAATAGATTAATGTTTTGATCCATATTTTGCTTGAGGTTGCGCAACCCAATAATAGTACCATAATATTCCTTTTGTATATTTAACCTAGATAGTAACTAAAAGTATGCATAAATATTTGAATAAAGTAAGCTGATTGACATTAATATGTTTATTTTCTGAAAGGCACAGTACAGTAATTGGGGTAAGTGAAATATTTATTTATTCCTTTTCTAGGGTTAATCATGCGCAATGTACGAAATATTGGTGCAAGCCAGCGACTATTGGGCACATGCAACATTACTTTTGACACTTAAACGTGTCTGGCTAATTATTAGTCATCCTCTTCACCACAATATAACAGAGACTATCTAGGCTGACTCAGATATTTTTAGCGGGTGTTTTTACAGTATCTGGTAGAAGACGCTAAAGCCCGAATGTAACTTTTACCCTTTCACAGCGAAGTCGCCCTAATGCCCATGCATTCAGACATCGGCCAGTCAGCCGAACACCGAGTAAACCGCCCAAAGATTCCCAAGAGTGAAGTAATCGCTTTATTTAAGTAAGTTATTATTAACGCTATAGTATTCTACTTGAGGAAGGAAATTCGTGCACACAGGCGTTTCAGATGTTTGAGAAGAACAGATAGGCGACAGAATTAAAGAAAGCTGACAGAGCGCAGATAACAGCCCTGCCAGAAGCTCTAATCTAAATATTAAAAATTGTCAGCTTAAACGCGCGAAACCTGAATGGGAAAACAGAGCGGAAAAGCTGTAGACACATCCATGTATACGCAAATTTAGCTTCTGTAAGTGGGTGCGGCTTACACTCTGTGTCGAAGGTGTGAACGGAATTCCCGCATTTTGTTACTTCTGACTATGTCTCTGTGACATTTATTTCCCCGTCTGAACGCAGCCTTAAGTGACATGTGCAGCGCAGTTAGGCTAACTTAATTATATTTTCTTTTAAGTTACTTGTTACCTTTCGAGATGCCAAAAGTGCTGGCTTTTATAAGCACGAATCGGTGCTATGTGTGAATATATTGAGTTAGTAAAGGGTTCTTTACACCATTTCTCTGGACTATTTTGCACTAAAGGCTAATTCCTTACACAGTCTTTTAACATCTAGTTTATGCTCGCTAAGAATATAAGACGAAAGTATCAATTTTAGATGTCGTTTAAAAAGCTTACTTTCATGAAGTACAAAATTTTAAAACTTTAGCATTTCTTCACAAAAAGTATTGTGTAGAAATTTGCTTATGAAATCTGAATATTCTTACCAGCCTTCATAAAGTTAATTTTAGCAAACGAATTATTTCTTATACACTGGTGAAATAAATTAGAGAATTTTCATATTTGATCTACGATCTCAAGGACTACTGGACAGATTTTAATAAAATTTGGTGTGAACATAGGTTGATATAATACAAACAAAATAAACATTCAACAGTTACAACAGACACACATGTTCGTGTGTAACACTCATGGATGTCTGAAGGTCTGAAACAGCGTTTGCAGGAGACAGAAAAGGAATGGGTTAACAGGGGGGTATAGTCCCTTCTTACAGCCATACAGGCCTCGCAGCGTGATGTCATACTAGAAATAAGGCAGTTTATCAGTGCCTGTGGCAATTGCTCACACTCATTCAGCAATGATGTTCTCAGTTCCTGAATGGTTCTCGGAGGGGGTTGCGAGTTGCAATTTCCCCCCCCCAGAGCGTCCCAGACATGCTCTATCGGGCTGAGGTCTGGAGACCTGGGTAGCCAATCCATCCGACGAATATCCTCACTCTCGAGAAATTCGTGGACCAGAAGAGCTCTATATGGCCTCGCGTTATCGTCTTGTAAGATGAACTCGGGGCCCACTGCACCCCGGAAAAGGCGAACATAGGGCTCCAGGACCTCATCCGTATACCTCACACCAGTCACAGAGCCTCTGTCAAAGACATGAAGAGGTGTGCGGCCATCCAACATGATGCCTGCCCAGACCATTACACCGCCACTGCCATAATTGTTGATTTCGAGGACACTGGAGGGTAGGTAGCGGGTCTCTGGCTCTCTCCATATGAAAGTACGGCGAGAATCGGTGTTTAGGCAAAAACGGGACTCATCAGTGAACAGAACGGTCGCCCATTGCTCCGTACTTCAATCACTATGCTGCCTGCACCATGCTAATCGGGCTCTCCTGTCCGTAGACGTGAGCGGGACGCAAACAGCCGATCTTTTGGCAAACAGCCCTCTCTCATGCAGTCTTTTGGAAACAATCACCCTTGTTACACGGGTTCCTGTGGCTGCATACAAGTCCCGAGAAAGCGGAGAAGCTGTAGCGCCTCTGCTAAGCCTCGCTAAAATGGACAAATAGCGATCTTCTCTGGCCGTTGTGTCTCTTGAACGACCTTGCCCAGGCTTTCTCTCGATTTATCCAGTATCCTGGAACTGTTTCCGTAGGTTGCAGACGACGCTGGGCGTTAAATTAAACTCTCTGCATATCCGGACTTGCGATTGGCCTGCCTCTAGCCTCCCCGCAATTCGCCACCTCATTCCTCATTCCATTCATTCTGTTGGTGGTTACTCATTTTTACTGTTGATGTGAACTTAACTGATTTCTGCAAGATAACATCAAGAAATTCTCCGAGTGTGCTAGCGAACGGAATTCGTCTTACCCTCCACGTTCTTATAAAGCCTATTTTTCTGCTAGCTCCGCCTACACACACGTGTACGCTTACGTATTTGCCGTACAAGATTTTCATTTTAATCTAGAAGTAGGGTTTTTTACTTCAGTTTAGTTCTTTTCATGCGATTCGATAAAATATGCAAATTCTCTTAATTTATTTCACCAGTGTATTAGTTCGTTTAAACATCTTCTATTTCTTAGTCAGCTTTCACCAAAATGCAAATTACCTGTTTGTCTCAAAATTCACGACGCGCTTTTCCTTTGTCCTTCAAAGGTCCTTTATTTATAAAGAACAATCAACAGTCAGTAGTATTGCCCATTTTGTTCAATAACTATCTGCTTTCTTTTTTTCTGCTTTGAGCTTAGTAATTTCTCATTCAGAAAAGAACCTAGAGTTATCAGCAAAAGAATGAGCAAGGTGAATTACGGTGTCTCATTTAAATTCAATGTTTTAACTCGAACGAAATTTTGAGGAAAGCGAAAAAGTGAAAGTCTCAGGGCACAAGAACAGGCGAGTACGATGTGCGTGGCAATCATTTTCATCGAAATGTCAATCATTTTTGTCAGGTGATGAAACTTGTGTGTGGTCTCACGTTATCAGGATGGAATGCAGTTCTTAAATGATAAATGAGCTCGCTCCGGAAGTAGAACATAGATTCTTTGAAACTGTTCAATTGGTGATATCCCACATTCCAACTGATTTATTGGTTCGTTGATAGCAACTTGATAACAAGACCACACAAAAGTTTGATCATCTAACAAAAATTATTGGAGTTTGGATGAAAATTGTTGCCACTCACATCGTACTCGCCTCATCTTGTGCGCTCAGATTTTCACTTGTTTCTCTCTCTCTTCAAAATTTCTTTCGTGGTACATTCAATTCAACGAGGCTGTAAGTCAGAACTTTGTTCAGCTTTTCGCTGACAAATTTAGATTTTTTTTTGTGTGTGAATGAGTAATTCTAAAGCTTATTAAAATAAAGTAAAAAGTTATCAAACACAACGGACAATATGCTATTTGCTCTTTATATAAATAAAGGATCTTTGAAGAACATAAAAGAAAGTCATGACTTTTCAGACAACGTAATAAACTAAATTTCAAACTAAACTCGACGGCACAAACGGCCCTTAGAGAGTCATGGCCGACAGTGCCCTGAAATCGGGATTCTAGACCGTGGGCTCCGAGGTGCTGGTGCATCTTTGCCTGGACAAGTGGTCAGCCTCTCGTAGCACCCCCCCCCGCGTTTAACAAGTTCTCTTGTTACTCATTTTATCGATTCCCTCAAGGGATGAAAGGCTTAGTCAACCTTGCCCAGCCCGAGGATCGAGCCTCGGACCTGTGGTGCTGCTGCGCAACGCGCTAGCCACTACGCCACGGGGTCTAGACAACCTAATACACTCATGTCCATAAATTAAGGATAATGCAAAATCAGGCAAAGGAAGAGTTAGAAGCAAAACAAATTTGACTTATTTCTAAAGCTTATTTATTAAACAAAAGGTAAAGAGCAAAAAAAAGATGCTATATGTTTGATATTATTAAAAAAATTAGCGATTTTTTCTCCCTGGAGCAAATTACAAAAAA
The DNA here is from genome assembly GCA_000611955.2 of Stegodyphus mimosarum. Lineage (NCBI taxonomy): Eukaryota > Metazoa > Arthropoda > Arachnida > Araneae > Eresidae > Stegodyphus > Stegodyphus mimosarum. Next base: position 541,991 of record KK119137.1, read on the forward strand.
ACCATATTTACAAGAAAACAATATTACATGTTTTGTATGATTGTTAATACATTGTATGTCTCCCAGACGATGCAATACAGTCCCTACAACGCCTAGGCATGCTGAGTATCAAATTATCGATCTGATCTTGGGGAATATTACACCACTCAAAAAGCAATGCTCTCCGAAGTTCCGGTTGACATGTAGGAGGAGGTTAACGAGCTGCAAATCGTCGGCCAAGCATGTCCCACACGTGCTCTACTAGATTCAAGTCCGGTGAGAATGCTGGCCAGTCCATACGGGTGATATCCTTCGATTGAAGGCATTCGCTTACGATGTTTGCGCGGTGAGGACGGGCGTTGTCATCCATAAACACTAATTGTGCGCCCATGGCGCCCCGAAACAAACGTACATGTGTTTCCAGAATGACGTCCCGATAGATTTGGCTTATCATGGTTCGAATGTAAACATGCAGGTCAGATCTGGAACCCAGAATAATTCCACCCCAAACGAGCACTCCTGCACCACCGTAACGGTGTCGTTCAATGATGTTTTCTTGGTGATACGGCTACCTGGAGCTCTCCATATGAAAGTCTGGCGAAAAGCAGACTGCAAGCTAAACCTGGACTCGTCGGAAAACATCACGCAAGCCCATTGTTGCGGCGTCCACAATGCATGCTCTCTACTCCAGGCTAACCGCAGGCGACAGTGAGTTGCAGTAAGTGGAACGCATCTGACAGGTCTACAAGCATATAGACCAATCTGCCCTAAGCGTCTGTACACGGTCTGCCTTGAAATTGTCGTACCAGTGGCTGAAGAGAGCTGAGGAGACAGGTCTGAGGCTATGCTCCGCCTGTTTCTTTTGGCAGTAACTGCCAAATACCGGTCCTCATTCGGCATTGTAACTCTGGGGCGACCTGTGCTGTAACGTCTACTCACATTACCATCATTTTGGAATCGTTGCCAAAGCCTGGAGATGACACTCTGGGCAATTCCAAGTTCGTCTGATACTTCCAGTTGGGTACGCCCACATTCCAGACGGCCGATAATTCTACCACGTAAAGAATCATCCAAATGCCAACTTTGTGTCATAACTATTCGGTTATTGCACTGAAATGCTTATAAAGAGCCTGCGAACAATTTTACTTCTTTGCCTGTATTCCTTATATATCACTCTCTTACACTCTCGTCATTGTGACATACCATTGGTGTCATCTGGTTACTTCCTGAAATTTGCATATGATTCTTGAAGATGTGTGTAGTGATTTTACAGGTGATATATTTATTTTAGAGTTCGATTTCCGCGTGACTCCGAATTATCCTTAATTTATGGACATGAGTGTAGTTTGAGTTTAATAGCGAATAAAACTAAGAACAGAGAAAGCGCTGTGTCTGTTGGCGATATTTGGCATTGTTGCCGATAAGCTAACTTATACGCTTTCACAAACTTTGCATTCTTTTAATCATCACTATTATTACGATCGTCTTATAAACAAATTTCCAAAAGTGTTTAACTTGTATTTTCATCTGGAAAAAAAATCTATTACATTGCGTATTTTTATAGATTGTAGATTTGATGATAATAGCTCACCATCTGACTTTTTAAAAGATTTTTTTCCATTTCGATAAATTTTTAGATATTTTTACAATGCACGCAAACACAGAATTGTCTGTAATATAATATGCTGGGTCTGATCATAGTCCTATTGAATAACTTCTGCATTCTCTCAGTTTAAACCTAGACGTTGCAGCTTTTCAAATCTCCTAATTATATCGAGGATGCGTGGATATTCTACCTAGGATCGTTTCTGCCATTACTGGCGCTAATCAATGAGGCAAGAGCTTCAGAAGGGCTAGGCAAGAGTAATAGTTATTAGTTCCCATTAATCTCCTACTCATCAGCATCAGCGGCTTGAGGTATTCATTCCTACGAGTTCTCTAAATTGCAGTGGCTTCTAAATGCCACATTAAGCCATTTTATTTATTGTTCACTTTTCAAAGATTCTCTTCTGAATTATTTAGTCACACATATAAATTTTCATAGCAAAAGAGAATTTATGGAAAATTGTTGAGGAATTTTGAAAATTAAGGAATAATTTCTCCAAATTTCAATTCAATCAATTACGCATTTTGTAATTGTTAAATTTTTTATTTTTTGCTTAATTTAAGAAAAAAAAATACTTTTTTCGGTCATTTGGGATGCATTTACACTCGTGTATATTTTCATACCTTTACCTGAGATTTTGATAGTATCTTGCTGCATTTTAATTACTAAGTTTTTGTCATTCTATGATTTTGTTTAATAAATACGATTGTATGTTATATTTTAAAATTTCTCTAACTAGAAATAATAATTATATTAAGTTTTTCTTTGAAGATACGTGGATAATGAAATATCATCAAAGATGAATACCAAAGTGAATTTATACATTTTTCTTCTTTTGGCGATTAAATGAACATATGAAATTACAAAGATTTACAAAGCATTGCTTCTATTCATGTATACTCTAGATACCAGTGGTGTGTCAAATTTGTGAATTGGTAAGGAAACAAATAAATTCATAAAATAGAAAGTTCATAAACGGAAACGCTAGCGAACTCCTCACCATCAACGTCTTAACGCGTAACACGAGGTAGTTCGTAAATCAAAGGCGCGTATTAAAGTAATCCATCATAAAAGTAGAATTTATGATATGATGTACACTGCGCAGAAAAAAAGGGACAGTTCCATATCTCCTGTTCCACTAGGCCTTTTGACGAAATTCAAATTTCATTTTCCATGTCTCCATGACTTTCCATAACTTAGGATATATATTATATTTATATATAGCCTTGCTCTAACGCAGGTATTTTGACACGAAATTGGACCTTTTCTGATATAACATACCAATATTTTCTACTTTTCGTTTCTACGACTCAAATTATGCCTAAATATTACATTTTGCAATTTTTGGTGAGAAATTTAAACATTTATTTTGCCGTATTTTTTTCAGTTTGCGCCAAGACTAATTCACTTGGCGAACTTCTTAATTTAGAGCAACCTATTTTCCTTTTCTTTTTTTCATTGTCACACGAGCGGGAAAAAAAGTCATCGTTCATACTTTCAAATAATTTTACCAATGTGTGTAAACCACATTTTTGTTATTATCGCTTATAAAAAATACGCCAAATTTAAAAACGCGCCAAAATTTTAATTCACGTATATCTCAGGAAATTTTGAATAAAAAAGCTATGTATTTTTGGCAGGTATGCTTAAAAATACAGCTTCTTTAAAGTGATGGCGAAAATTTTATAGGTTATAATTCAAAATGTTTTTCAAAAAATTTATAAAAATTATTTAAAAATACAAATTTTAAAAATTATTCCCAAAATTGTATTTATTTAGAGTGAACCGAAATTTTGAAATATGAAAGGAAGAATCAAATAAGTTTAATAATAATAGAGATATTAATAAATATCCATCAAATTCAATTAACATTGAGAAGCTAAAATTTTGAGAGCTAATTTTTTAAAAATTATTCGCATACTCGTGCGTTGTTTACAAAACTTGGCCGTTTGGCGTAATTTGAGTCGTAGAATCGTAATATGGAAAAAAAATTGGCATGTCATTTCAGAAAAAGTCCGATTTTGTGTCAAAATACTTATATTAAAACAATGCTATATGTAAATCTAATACATATCCTAAGTTGCGCTTTCGAGACATGAAAAACGTAAGTTGAATTCGTCAATCTGTCCCGTAGAACGATTGACGATTACAGACATTCTTGCAGCACCGCATTTAATATGCTTAACTCAATGTAAGGAATATTTTGGGTGTCTAAAAGAGATTCACAAATAAATATACCATTATAGAGCCATCAGAAACTTTTTGGAGCAGGAAACATGAAGATCAGCGTTAAAATTCCAAACGTTTCGATTGCTAGCCGCGCGTGCTTCCAGTTACACCATGAATGTTGTTAATTGGTGTACGGTTTGCCAAGATTTGCTGCATTGTGCCCTGAACATAGCATAAGTGCACTGTGCATTGAACATAGCATAAAAGCATTGTGCTTTGAACTAGACGATAATTCCGTCGAACATTGAAAATGTAATTAGAACGAATTTTGATAATGTGTTTAATGTATTCTGATATTTATAATAAGCGCGTTTTAAACATACAAACTATGACAACAGTAGTAATAATTTTGAATCTCCTTATCCAAATTAGTGTAAAAAAACTTATAAAATCTGATTGTATACCTCCCTTAATGATTTTCGGGAAAGGAAGTGAAGGTTAGTGACTTTTGTCTGAATTTCACATTCACTCTGACGCATCTACGATTCTTTTAAATCATTTCAATAAGAAAAAAAACTCTCCAAAAATGAAGAATCAGCATCTGAGAGCAAACCAAAAATGAGGAAAAAGTCAAATTCTCCACTGCATTAAAATTGTTCACTCCATAACATTTTATTGTCCCGAAAAGCCTATTATTCTGATGCTATTGAATGCTTTTATCATATTTTTTACATTAAATGCATGAAAGTAATAATTCAACTTCCGAAGAAAATGGTTTTAGAAAAAGTTAAAAATATAAACTTATTTCTAAACGAAAGAACAAAATTTATCTACGAAAACCATTTTCTCAAGAATTGTTTATCAAAAGCAATTTAAAAGGAAGTATAAAGTTTCTCGTGCATTACCTTTCTATTTCAATTTCTTTTTTTTTCTTTCTTTAGTTTTGAAAAGAACCCTTTTTTCTACTTTCATAATGATTCATTGAAATATATTTCATTTTGCTTCGAAATAGGGTTAAATTTGGCTCAGTGGGAAGAAAAATTAAAAGACCCTTCTATTAAAGATATTGAATAATTTGGAGAATGTTTTAAACTAAAAAGTTAACTAATTTAACTAAATTTAACTAACTTAATTTAAAATTAATTAAAGTAAAATTCAAAAGCAGTTTTGTAAAGGTTAGGTTATTCAATTATGGCAAAGCACACGACGGCTATCGGCCTAAAGGGAGTGATGCCTTCGTGGAGGACTTTCTAAGGGAAACTGGCTCGTATACACATTACACATGGGGAAAATAACGAAAGCGCCCATGCAGCCTGCCTGTTCGCGGGATTCAAACCTCGGACCGAACTACCAGTGTTCAGCGTCTTTACCACTCGGCTGCTGGTGGGCCTCAGTTTTGTAAAGGATGTGGTATAAATAGAACATTGTGAAGTTTATCTATTTATGCAAATAAGGCCTAATTCTTATAAACAGATGTCAATTTAAGTTGCATATTGGGCCATCAATGGCCGAGTGTGTAAGACCGCTGAACACCGGCTGTTCAACCTGGATTCAACACTTGGTGAATCTGTTGGCTACATATATGTTATTTTTTCCGTTTCCAAAAATTTAAAATGTATGTTCAGTTTTTAAATTTGATTTACAGCCAAAATCTGAAATGAAAAGATATTCCTGAGAAGCTACGGAAAACCATTCGCACAAAATGACTTTCATTTCAGATTTCTTTCTCTAAAGTTTCATTAAAGGGCGTCAAAAGTTTTATTTCTGAGAAGACATTTTTACTATTAGACTACACTATATCAAGAAAGGACTAAGAAAATGCGTACGTAACAGCTTAATTTGCTGAAATACAGCCAAGCAAAAATATAGAAAAAATCAAAGCATTCACCTTTTTACTATTAAACAAGTCATTTTTATGTATTTTCCGTTTTAGTTATAAAACAAATTCTCAAATGGTAAGAAAATTCCTTTGAACTTGGTAATAAAAATCTAAGTAAGTAAATAAGGTATTCCCGGCCAGGGCATTGCTCATTTTTCACATCTCCTGCTTCGAAATAAATTTTAATGTCTCCACAAGTAAAGTTTTCCAAGTCATTTAAGTTTTACAGCGGAAAAGGCTAAATATGCGCAGCTTCCTTACCAGGGTTCGAACCCCGGAACTCCTAGTTGGTAGCCAGACGTGTTTTCAGTTACACCACGAACACACGTAAAAAAAAAGGAGAAAATAATCTTACATTCTGCTTAACTATTAAAGGTCGAATGGGAGGTGGTGGTCACGGCGTAAAATTTTGAGAATGATGGATTATCGTCCGGCATATTTTACTTCTGTGGCTACTGTAGAATCTAAGAGGTATTTTAGAGGCAGAAAACATGAAGAATGAGCGATATATAAAACGATGAAAAAGTGGTTAATGGATAATCAAAATTAAAATCTGGCGCTAATGCAGCTAAGCTAAAAATAATTTAATTAATAAGATTGTATATTATTAAACCCGGAGGTTAATGGATAATCAAAGTTAAAATCTGACGCTAACGTAGCTGATTAAAATAATTCAAGTGATAAAATTGCAGATTATTAAACTTGGATTATTTGTGCAAAGAAACGTATGTGAAAAAAACAATTGTAAACTTAGCCAAGGCTAATATTATTATTTTGAAAATTAAGTGCAATTGTATTAATCAAAATTAATATAAAGTTTGCAACAAGAAACAAAGAGAATAATAATTAATAGTTGATGATTTAATGAAATAAGGCTCACGTTATCAGCGGATATAAGCTTTTTTCATTAGACGCTTCAATAATTAGAAAACCTTGATCAACGCTTTTGTCTTTTTCTTTCTAGAATATTTGAGGGAACTCTTAAAATTTACATACCTAAATTATTCTCAAATAACTCAAAAAATACCCCTACTTAATTCAGTCTTTCAATTTTTTAAACTTTTAAAATTAAATAAAAATTTTAAAATCATGTAAATTAAAATAAAATATAAGTATAAGGTAAAACACAATTGATAATTGAAAGAAAAAAAGGCTGAACTAAAATCACGTCTACAAAAAATTACAAAATAAGAAAAGGATAATTCTAAATTGTTACTTACTTCAGTAATCCTACTTTTCTGAATATTATATAAAAAATATTAAAAAGATTAATTAGTTCTAAAAAGCAAACAAAAAACAAAAAAGCACCATTTCTGGCTAACACGTTTTGTGAAAAAATGGCGGCTCGAAAATTTGTCTTTATAGTCATTCGTCTTTATAGTTTATGAGGTTTATATTATAAAAACCAGCCATTTTTGTCTAAAAATCTTCAATTAAATTCTTACTTACAAGTACATCTTTGCTAACAAAAGTATTAATCTATTTGGGTAGAAAGTCATCGTCTAACTTGATGAATGAAATTCATACTAAAGAATATTGCTGATTATACTACGTAACATAGAAAAAGATAACTTGCTAAAATGCTCAGGGTTCCCGTTTTGTCGAATGAAAGCCTGTGGTTGTCTCAGAAGGAAAAATAAAATGGTTCAATACGCCTGCGAAAGCTAGCACTGCTTGAATTTTTTATCCCAAAATGAGTTCTGTCTAAATTTAAGGAAAAAGAAAAGAGAAAGATAACAGCAAATAACCTTCGCACTATACTGACTTTTATAGAACATTTTGAAATTAAATCAGCCTATAAGTAAAAAAATACACAATTGCTCAAAAAATAAGGAAGGAAGGCAAAACACGGAACAGAAGAAAAACTATTGAATGGATATGCGGAAAATTGATCCAAGAAATTGGTGTGACATCACCGGATAACATAGCGAACAATAAAGCAAACGCATAAAAAAGTATGCATTAAGACCATCACATCGCGAAAGACCAAATGTGTCGAAAGAATGTGCAATAGACACTTCAAGCTAATAACGGGTATGATATTCTCTAGATAAAATGCATGTTTGACAATGACAAAGCAATCTGGTATAGTGTCGTTGCGTCAGTATCGCCATTCTAGTAGTAATGGAGATGTGCAGTATCGTCCATTCTTGTAGTAGTGTATCTCGGGGCTCGTGAAGGGTGCCTGACGGCACACTGCGATCTGCTATCCGGCGTTCCAACATGTCACGTTGGGATTCAGATTCGGTGATCTAGCAGGCCACGGCACATACTATGGCATATACATGTGGAATGGTTTCATTCTCCAGATATTTCTGCATTACTCGAGCTCTATGCGGGATGGCATTAGCAACCATAAATATCGTGTCGCTACTCATTTTAGCGATAAAAGGCCGCGCAAGAGGGTATAAAATTTCGTCGCGATATCAGACGGCTGTGAGGAAACCACCAGGAATCATGTAGATTTCGGTGCAGCCCTTCATTGCCATCCCAGCCCATGCATGTATGCCTTCTTTTCTTAAATGGCGACTTTCAACGCTGTTTGGAACCTTGGCATTCGCCATATCATACTGTTCTGGATGTTAAATCGGAACTCGTCCGGGAAGAGTGTGTGGCTCCACTGCTCTGGTGTCCAACTGAGATGTTAACAGTCCCAGTTCAACCGCCCTCTGACATGCAATGGAGACAAAGGAACACAAGCCACATGTCGTCGGATGTACAGTCCAGCTTCATGTAGTCGATCTGACACAGTCTGATGCGATATGGGCCGTCCTGCAGCAACAGAGAGACGTGACACCAGCTGTCGTGCTATTTAGTGCCATGTAGTAATCCTCTGGCGTCCAGACCACGTGTTCTACAGGGGTTTTGATCTTTTTAGTAAGGATTCCACAGCCTACTGATAACACTACGACGTCGCAACAGCAGATAGCTTCGCATTAACTTCAACATCCCGACAGCCTTCTAAGGATATATCATCATGCAAATGCTCTCTTTGGCCCATGCTTTCCGCTTTGTCTACCTCGTATTACACGAAACTGTCGCGAATTGACGCATTAAGTTCCGCATTCTCCTTTTTAAGGCGTTGTGTTGTGACTGCGGATTGCATTTTGTGCTAATTTGTGCATATTTGCATTCGGTGACGCAACCTCTACTTCATAAGTAAATTGTATGTTTTATTTCCTCTTTCTACATTCGTACCTTTTCTGTTAGCGTTTTGTAGCTCATTTTAATGTTTGTAGGAAATTGTAGCTTTAGCATTTTTGTAGCGTTTGTAGCTTCCACACCTTTCATACAATGGACCTTTTCTGTTAGTACTTTCTTACCTTTTCTGTTACCGTTTGTAGCTCTGTAGCGTCAGCGTTTGTAGAAATTTTATAGCTCTAGCGTTTGTAACAAATTTGTATGTGTTTTCCAGAAATTATATGCAGAAAACTTACATAAGGAATTATTAATTTCTACGTATACAGATCTTCAACTTAATTACTGATCCTGCATTGCTGTCTTGAAGGTATTGAATAGGGAAGTCATTTTTTAATAAAATTAAAGATTAAATTTGGTAGTTAACGCCAGTTTTTTAAGAAATAGTTAATTAATTTCTTGGGAATTTGATTTTTAACTTAAGTAAAATAATTCTCCTTCTTTTAAATAAGAAACTTCTGCAGATTTTTTAAAATTCTATTTAATTGATTAAAAACTGTGTTACCTGTAACGTTTTTGGATATACGAGTATTAGACTGCCAGTTAATTAATTGTAAAGGTTCAAATTAAAATTGTTTCCTCTTAACATAAAGTTAATTTTATAATAATTGAGCATGTATAAATCAGAAATCCTATTTTCTTTTGACTTGTATTAGTTTATTTGGTACTCAGCATGTTGGGTAAATGTTACAATTTTCAAGATATCCAAAATTATTAATTGAAATTATGTTACCAATATACCTAAATGCTTTGGAAAAATATTAATTTATCATTGTCTAGTGATTTCTGGAATTCATATTTGTTAGATTAAAAAGTACAGGTTACAAATTTGGCTGCAGCAATTATAATTCTATCAACTTTTAAAAAATAGAATCAAATGTATCTAAACCGAATGTAATTATGAAATAATGAATAGTTAAATAAGTGCTTCCAAGTGTTTTCAGTTAAAAGAGCAAGTTCTTCCGGAAATAATTTTAGTAGTTAAAAGAGACTGTCCCAGATTTCTTTTGAATAGAAAGGCGTAAACAAATTCTCAAAACTGTAGCAGTTGATTTCTTTAATTTGCTGTGAGATAATTACTGGTAAGTTCCTATTAATAAGCCGACTGTAATTATGTAACTGATTAGCTGATGCTAAGATTAAACTAATTTTCTTAGCCTGAGAGATAAGATGCAATGAAATCGTTTCTTGAAATTTCGGGTGGCATTTGCAATAAACCTGAACTTGAGATTAGTTTTACGGATCTTTGGCAGAACATAAAGGTTCAAATATCTGTTGTATGAATGTACTGAAATCTTAAATTTGCAGTGAAATGCTTTAAATTTTTAAATCTTAATTTCACAATTTTTAAAGTATCAGGAAATCTAAATATAGTAACAGGAAGTTTAAATATCGTGACTGACCCAAAATTAAGACAGATCAGCCACCGATATTTAAATTTCCTGTTACTATACATTTATGGTGCTCATCTACAAAAGGAAGATATTCAGGCAATTTCCACGAAACGGATACATTTTGCATCTGTATCTGTTTCGTGTGGTTGGTAAGCATATTGCGTAAAATCCTCTGTTATTTTAAAGATACAAGACTTTTATTGTGGAGACTTAGGATGACATGTTGAGTTCTGCGGAAAATACTACTGAAATATATTTTTATCAAAAAACGGAAATTTGATTTTTTGGAAATTATTGTTAGATCTTTTACTGATGATTGTTAATTTAAATTTGAAAAAGTCTAGTACCAGGGCTTTCAGTAAAGCACATACTACATATGCACTTAAGAAGAATTTTTGCAATTGCAATAAGAACTTATTTTTGGAAGTGTGTAACCCATTTAAGGCTATTTTGAATGAAATCGGCACTGTTAAACAATTTGTTAAAGTTGGCTCGTAGTTACTAATATCTATAGCTGGAAAAAAATCCTTCATTTTTTTCTGCCTTCACATTTACCTCTATTTGTTTTAGTACTAACTAGTTTAAATTGGCTGTAAGTAGAAAGAAGTCAAAATTTTCTGTAGACCATTGTAGATCTGTGTTAAGCCTATAATGCTAAAGAGTTTGTAGTTATAAAATGTAAATAGCCTTTTTGAACATGCTGTCTGTGAAATTCGAAATTACGTCTAAAACCTGAACTGCTATATTACTGAAGTCTCGTAATTGAAAATGTTTTAATTCAACTGTGGTTTGCTGAAAAACTTGTTTACTTAGATGTTGCTTAAATTTTTTACTATGGATACTGTGATTATTAATTCTACGATTAACAGTGTTTTCAATCTACTGCATATATTTTAAATTACATTTGGTTCAAGTTAGTAGGTATATACAGTTGCAAAGTTTTCATTGAGAATATATATATATATATATGTGTGTGTGTGTGTGTGTGTGTGTAAGATGTGACAAAATATGCTATCTGTTTTAAAAACCAATTGGCAATCTCAAAATTAACATGCTAAATTTGGTTACCCTAAATTCCTCTGTTCTCCCAAATTCCAGATCATTCGAAATTACGCAATGCTGCTTGAAAAATGGTACCTAAAAGTAAAACTGACAAATCATGGCTTTGGATTCGGATTTGCATGTACGCAGTATAAATTCTGCTTCGCGAGGAACTGCGTCCCTTTTTTTCTGACTTCTGGCCTGCAAGCATATCCGCGCCGTTTATACTTTCCTGCCTGAAATAACGTCGTATCTTTTTACGTCGCATATAAGAAATTATCGTAATTGCTATGATTGAAAAGTATATTGTCTACAAGGAATTATTCTAGTGTGCTTGCAAATCTGCAAATAAAGGTGTTAATTGGTTGAAATTAGTTTGGTATCAACTCTTTCTACTTGCCTTACTCTGTCATCCCGACTGTGTTCCTAAAATATGATACATATATATATATATATACACACACAAAGACTATACATATATATATCAATACACAAAAACTATGTATATATATATATATATATA
>KK119137.1:554207-586465 GCA_000611955.2 Stegodyphus mimosarum
CAGTGTTTGATGTTTTTTACAGCTTTAAAAAACAGAAGAAAACAGAAGCGTTTTAGATTGTTAAGTTCTAGTCCTGTACTCCAATTTCTTAATTTGTTCCGTCTTCTATTTGCTGACTTGTCTTGACCTGTGATAAACTAATTATCACTTTTATGGAATTAAAACGTCAAAGATCATGCTTAAAACTAACAACAGCTTAAATACTAACTAAAATAGCAGGCCGAAGAACAAATGTTCTAGATTCTAAAGCAACAAAAATCAGTATAAGTTGCATAAATCGTGCGGGCCTATTTTCGAAGGTTTGAGTAGGATATATTCCTTCAGCTGCGGGAATGAATGCCGAAAAAAACCATGTGCCCAAGCGATAATAATAGTCTAAAAATTTCGGAGATAGTACGGGTAAGAAAAAAAAAGAAAGCCACTTTGAAATAATTTCACTTTTAAAGGAAATTAGTTGGTATAAGAAATTTTAAATTAAACTGAAAAATTTGTTTACAGAAATTAATTCATTTCTTTCGTTTTTTGTTAATAAACAGTGACAGTAGCTTTTTTTTCTTTCCTTAACTGGAATTTGTAGGCAATTGTTATAGCCTGTGCACATCCTTCCCCGTAGTCATTTTCATATTTACAGCTGAAGAACGTTCTTTGCCGATGATTTCTATTTCCATGAATATGACTTCCGTGCTTTTTTGCACTCTATATAAAGTCAGCTTTTTATTTTATTACATCTCTATGTTTATTGTGGTAGACATAAACTCTAATATTTTTTTCATGATGATTTCATTCATTTAAATATGCATCAGCATATCTAAATTTAAAACACTTCATAAATGTTAAATTGTTTTCTTGAATCTGTAACTGAACTCATTATAAGGAATTTTAAGGGAATCGAAACTCCGTTAAATTTTCTTTAAATCCTTAAGGGGCTTAACAAAATCTTAGTTAATCGACTGTACTAAAGAAAAAATAGACAATGAGATGATTTATCAAAAACTTCTTTTGAGGGTGCTTATATCTTTTAAATTTGGGGGTCATTTTGTAATTAATCTCTGAGATGTTTTTCGAATTTTCGGACATTATTCATCTCAAATATTTTGCTTAAGGATTTTGTTTAGCTAATGCACTAATAGCCAAAAGCGCAGAACTCATTTTTTATCGGATGATGGAAAGAATTTCGGAAGTCTTCCATCATCTTTATGGGATGCTAAGAAACTTTTCCATAGCTTCTTCTAATTTTGTGTTTTACTGTAGAGAATGACGGATTTGCCTGGTAAATCTCAAAAGATAGAATATAACTGAGGATGATAATTTTTTTTTCTCAGACGGAATGTAATTTTTCTTATTTCACTTGGCATCATTTCTTGCGCTTTGCCTAAAAAAATAATAATCTGAATCAATATTCTTTGATGCTGGATTTCTGAACAAAAGTCTAGACGAGAAAGGTTACAGGAAAATATTATATCAATAATAGCTACAGAGTAAATGTTTTGGGTTACACCTATCAAGCGTCTGCAAACGGTTATGAAAGAAATGTAGTTAGTAGAATAATTAATTGGTGATCAGAACAAAATATTGATGGTAGAGTCACAATAAAAGCATTCAGAATTATATTAGTATAGAATTGATATCACTTCCAGCCATGCAGTAATTGCTTGGAAGATACACATAAAGTAATTGCTTGGAAGATACACATAAAGTAATTGCTTGGAAGATACACATAAGATCCTTAACCCTTTTGTTATTAACATCACTGGATTTGATTACGTATCTTTTACAGTATCTTTCTAAGCATTCATTTACCACAATTTGAACAGAAATTTTGCAGATAAAAGTCATTTATAAAATTATGCAAAAATTGAGATTCCAAAGTTAAAATTGTGCGTAAAGATAAAATAAAAAGTAAATAGGAAGACATTAAACAAGACAGACAAGATAAAAAGATAAAATAAGACAATAATAGGAAGACATAAGCTGATAAATTGAAAATTAATATAATAAATAAACAAGATAGCCACGTTACAAAGATAAAATAATCACCACAGTATAAGGTAAAAATAAGATAAAAGATACGCTAATGTAAAAGATAAGATAAAAGATAAGCTAAAAAATAAGCTATAATAAAAGATAAGATAAAATCAGACATAAAAGAATGATTTTCAAGTATCTTATTTTAGGAGAATGATATAGGTGTAGTATAGGAAACGAATATATTTTTCTATGGGTAGAAATGCCTCATTAAGGTTCTACGGGGCGTTGTTGAGCTGCAGACACATTAAGTTATTTTGAAGCTGGAGACTTGAAGAAATGCCCTCGCCGGGAGTCAAACCTCGGACCTCTCGAATACGCGCCAAGCGTGCTGACAATTACACCACGAAGGCATGCTAAGAAGGCGGCAGAAATACAGCAATATACTTCCCTCTTTTAAAGGGCGACTGGGGATTAGTGGACCCAATCTCCAAATCCCGGTGGTGGAGAATCATCATACATCCCCTTTTTTAGTTCGGGCGGCTGTGTGGATTTATTAGGTTATTTTGAAGCAGGAAATGTGAAAAATGAACAATGCCCTCGCCGGGACTCAAACCTCTGACCTCTCAAATATGCGCGGAGTGTGCTGACCATTACACCGCGAAGGCGGGAGAAATACCTTATACAGTTTTCTTGTAATTCTTAAATTTTCATGAATTTTTATAAAATTTCGAAGACATCTTAAGAAGGCGGAAGAAATACCTTATAAAGCAGTAGGTAAAAGCATTCTGCTCGTGTAAATCGTCATTCCCCAAGGAAAATTCGAGCTTCATGCATAGCTACCCATATGCAGAGCTCACCGAAATGTATTTTATTTATGGGCTGCGTTAACGGCATTTATGGGAATGCTCCGTTCTGTCATGGACGCAGAAATAAAATGCATGTGAATGAGTTTCGTATTCGAGCAACGATGAAATCCACACGGGAAATGTTGATTTACACCTGCAGGATTATTTCCTCTACCGTTAAAAAGGGCCCTATATCCTTGGTTGCGCCATTCCTACACACATATCCCATTATAGAATTTGCTTATTTCAATCCTGCCTTTGTATTTTTGACAGATATATTTGAAACACCCTCATATATCGATATCGCGCATAGCTAATATCCTCTGCTTATCCAACAGTCGGATGGACCTGAAACTATTCCACAGTACAATTACATTAAACGAAGCTTTTATTATTTTGTACACTTTCGGTTTTTAATAGCAAGCTAAAAAAGAAGTTTTGTAGATTAGTTTTGCAGAAGTTAGCAAGTAAAAGACCAAGGAGATAAAAATATTCCTTAATCCTACATTACCCCTGAAGAACTGTAGCTTAGAGATGGACGATCCGTTTGGAGAACTAATTCACTTTACTTAGCGAGCGAACGGTGATTCGACAAAACGAACCACTAGCTCTTGCAGAGTTTCCCATGCAGAATTCTTGTTGGATGATAAGCAAAAAAAAATTCGTTTCCCATTTTAGGAGAAAGGAATGGTTTTCCTCTCATATAAAAAGGGAACATATTTCTATCCTTTCGCAAACTTTTTTACATATTTTTATTCCAAAATGGTATTGTTAGTTCTGTGTAGAACGTAGGTCTTAGCGAATCTCAAAATTACAGATCAAAGAAATCAGTCCAGGGAGCGAGCGATTCGATTGATTTGACATCTACCGATCCCCGTGCTTGTTTGATTTTTTTCCACTTTTCGTTCCACCCTAGTTCTCCGCTTTCGACGCATTACCCGTGCCCAATCTAATTCATCAAATCTATTGTTAGTGAGGGTGTGAATTTAAAAAAAATCAGTTTAGCGAGTGAAAGATTCTGATCTGATACCATAAAAGACAAATATTTCTCCCACTTCCTTACGGCTTTCCAGAGTAAAAACCTAAAGAAACTAGGCGGCAAGTTTCTTCTGGTAAGGACAAGAACAGCACAAAAATTTCAGATCTATTGGAAATCTTAAGGACCTTCTAAAGATATAAAAACTGGACTGTTTCTACAATTTTTAAAGGAAAAATTAATTTCATTAAAAACTAAAAAAGGAATGAAGTCAGTCGCAGAAAATCAGTGGCATATCAATATTCTGAGAGAGACTGAGGTGAGACACATATTTGTAACAAGTTTTGTCCACAAGCGATTCAGTGAAATAGATGCCCAAATACTTTCCTGGATAGTGAAGGCTTCTTAAATATTTAAATACGAGTACATAAATTCATTTAAGATAAAATAATATGGTAGAATTGTCTTCTAGACATTGGATTTTCTAGATATTTGTTGTTTTGAACAGATGATTTTTAAATATAAGGTTTCCCTTTAGGATCTCTAATTTGTGGAAAAGTAATTCTGAAACTAATATATTTATATTAAATACTTCTCTTCAAATTGTTTCTTATAATAAACTGAAGTTTGCATACAAGACCAGATTGGAAGATTGCAAGATGACAATTTTTTTTAAATTTTATTACTGTTATGTATTTTTTAAATATATTTAACCGTTTTACCGATTAAAACTAAATTTTCGAGTTGCTAGATGGCAATCTGAAATTTTTCAGGCCTTCCAACGACCCAAGCGGTTAAGATTAATGAACATATATAATTTGACACAGGTTCATATCCCGAGAAATGGATAGCTATGGCTTTTTCTTAGACTTCCTAATGTGTAATATGGATACGAGGCAGTTTTTCTTAGAACGTTCTCTAAATGCATTCCTGTCTTTATTTTTATCACTATTGAATGTAAAATGGTCACAAGAAGAAACAGGTAAAAAGACTTTCAAATTCATATTTACTCCAACAAGATACCTTATTTCCACAAGCCGGAGCCATATCATCTTTGTAAACAACCCATGGTCTTTTTGCATCACATATTCATCGTTTTAATTTACATCACACATATTAAATGCATATATGGAACTACAGGAAGTATCGATCATTAGATGCTTGAATGTGATATAACCAACCATTTACATTTACAACCATATACATCAGAAAATGCCAAACTATGCTTCAAACAACTACTAAAAAGTAACATTGCTAGACAAAACTCAAAAATCTAATAAACTATTTATCAATAAACTGGGGCACATCATAAATAGCATTACTTTATCACATAACTATGTAATAAAATATTATTATGTATTTACTTAAAAGTAATTGTTACATTACCAAAATGTAACCAAAACAACTATTAAGTTACTAACATGCAATTGCTATGTTATTGAGATGCTATTGATATTATTGTCATGTTATTGATATTATTATGGAACCAAATTATGTAATATTGTTCTTATTACGTAAATATTAACCAAATTATAATAAATAGCAGATAGTAGATGGCTCCACGTCATAAGCAATTAAGCTGATAAATCGTCATGCCGGCATGCCGGTGCAGCTGCTTATTTCGTGGTTTTCAGTTCCTGTCTTGTATTTAGGTTGCCTTAGTGTGCTTTTCCTTAGAATTTTTCGTAGAGGAAGAAAAGAAATTTAGAAAGTTTCGTAGTGTTCGTTTTCTTAGAAAGTTTTCATAGACGCAGTTTTTCTTAGAAAGTCCTGTACAAATGCATTTCATTCTGTATGCAGATTGCCGTAGTGTGCTTTGCAATAATGAAATAATTTAACCCTGAAGTTTTCAGATGTTAATTTTTCTTTTGCTTTGGTTTTGGCTTTGTTTACTTAGTTACTTATAAAAGCAAGGATGCCTTTGTGGAGGACATTCTGAGGGAAACTGGCTCGTAGCCACATTAAGCATGGAGAAAGCCCATGCAGCCTGCACTTTCCTGGAATCTAATCGAGCTTAAACTACTAGTGTTTAGTGACTTTACCGCTGACCCGCTGGATCTGATGGGCCAATTTTGGATTCGAGAATGGATTCTAAACGGCTTAAAGCTTATGCTGCATTATATTTTACATTAGTTTTGTTAACTATCTAAACCACATTATGTGCAAAAATATATATTAGGCTAGCATCTAGCGTGATAAATTTGTATATCTAGTTTGAAAATAAAATGCCAAGCAGAAACATTGAATAAAAAAGCTTCTAAACATTAATAAATAATTCAAAAAGTCACGCCATGGATAGAAATTAATAAGACTTTACCAAAAGCAGCCAGGCTCTCGGAAGGCTATTAAAGAAAATGAAAGTCTGGGTTTTTCGTGCAAAAAAACATTCTAAATCGCATCACGTGTTCAGGTATTTGAATGAAATACCGCTTAATGTCAGACATACTCCTCTATTCTTAATTAAAGTGCGTTTTTTGCATTTAGGAAAGAAAAAAGAAATATTCTCTTTATGGAATTGCGTTTTTTATTCATTTAGATGAATTTGAAGGAGCTTCCCTGAATGAAGCTTTTCCAGTTGTGTTTCTGAATTAATAGCGCAGTAAAACCTCGAAAGGCCATTGTATTAAATATTTTTGATTAAAAGTACGTGTATGAGATTTTAGTACACATTCATTTACAAACAAATTTTTTTTATCTTTTATGTTTCTTCACCACATTAGTGTAAGGATGCAATAGAAGGAATAAGGATGCAATAGAAGATTTAAACCTTGGCTATTTTACAACAAAACTGTAAAAAGTTTTCTGTCTTTGTTTCGTGTGCGTTGGTTCATCCGAAATGTTTTTAGGATTTTTGTTGATAAATACGAATGAATTAGTACAAAAACACAAGAAACTTTTATTAAATAACATAACAACTTTGTTTTATGACGTTTTTCCATCTCTCCGGCAGCTGCAGAATTCCTTTTTTAAAAACGTCATTTCTTTATTTGTAAAAAGGTGCTGTTTGGCAATATCCAAAGAAGGGAAATCTAAGCCGTTCAGAGAATTTTGAAGTGACCTGAAGAGGTAAAAATCCGAGAAGGCAAAATCTGATGAATATTGGGAGTTACACAAAACATCCCAGCCGTACTCAAATAGCCTCTGTTTGAAATTTATTGAAATGTCGGAGTGTGACCAATCGTCGGAGTGTTGTCTTATGGAAGGCAACACTCCGACGATTGGTCAGTTAGAAGACTCAGTTGGACGACAACAACTCCGATTATTGGTCAGTTCTGGAGCTTTGCTTTAATTTCTGCTTTAAAAACTGTCATTTGGGGACAGTAATTTTTCGAATTTATGGTCTGGTTTAATGGCAACAATTCATACTGTGCAATTACTTTGCAATCACATCATACACAACACATTACGTTTTGGAATACAGTCCTCTCTCGATGTCACTAAAGAATGTTCTTTTGGCTTATCCCAAGATCCTTTAGTTGTAATACCTTAGTTAGTGTATAATATCCACTTCTTATCTCCCGTAATGCTCCGCCTCAAAAGAGGAGCTTTTTTGTTTCTTTTCAGAAAAGAAGCACATCCCAAATTCCGAGTAAGAATATTCTGCCCTGCTAAAGTATGGGTGACGTGTACATTATGGCGATTTACGTTCCCAGTCCTTTCCAAGTTATCATATACTGTGTTTTGGGGATATTTAGTATCTCTGAATAATTAATGAATTGCAGAACTGTATAACGTGGGTTATCGGGGATAGTTTCTTTTATTAGGTTCTTGTTACAGAAGATAATAGTCCAGATGGAGCATCATTTTCGCGACTGAAATTTCCGCTCTTCTTAATCCATATTCTAACTGTGCCATCAGAAACAGTATTTTGCCCATATTTACCTGTAGTCTGACTAGAATGTTTCTTTTAGAGTAAAAGAGCATACTATGAAGAAGATGGTTTTTGAGTTCTCCATTCTTAGCACAGCAATGAAAAAAATATATACAACAGGTCAGAATTACTCAAACGAAGTAGAAGAGACTCTATTTAAATGTCAGCTTTGATCAAGGTCTTTCAGCAATAACAAAATAATTAGAAGAAAGCACGCTGCTATCTGAAAAACCACAGAAACGTTTGACGACTCAATGCATTTTTACATTAAATTATTGTTGCAAGGGCTAGGCAAGTAGCAGCTTTCTTAAGTTACTTATGATATTAAAAGTCGTGAATATATAATAAACTTATTAATAAATAATAAGTTTTGATTATAATTTTGCAAAATCAAACAGTATCTTTGCAAAATTTTAGTGTGTTCGTAGAATGAATGGTTTCATACTTATCGGAATCAAATCTTTTCAACTTGTAGCACGCCGCTCATATCAAAGAAAAGACATCACTCCAAATTCTTTCAGGTTTGGGCAATTATATTGACCCGACGGACTGGAGAATAAAGCTATGAAAACTAAGGTCTTAAGTTCTAATCACGGGCACGAGTAAAACAGCTAGAAACAGCGGCGTCCATGGGCTCTTATGATCTGCAAATATGGTCATTAACAATTCCGCACTGTTTAGATAATGTACGATAGGTTCACTTTACCAGTTATAAAGAATGCCACGAGACAGACAAGGTCTTAGATTAGTGGCAACAGCAAACATTTACAGCATTGTCTCAAACTTTGAATAGTTTGCAGAATGACGATAGTATTTACTCGCAAAGCAAATTTTTTCTGCTCTCTTATGTGGCTGTCTGCGTATCATTTTTTCTGCAACGGCTACTAAATGGAATTTAGAAGAAAGACATGAATTTGATTTACATTTCGTGATGGGCATTCGTGAAGAAAAAACCCATTGGTGAATGCTGTGGAATGCTCTTTGTAAGATCACATTAAAAGATTGCCTTATTCTTTAACTGAAAGAGAATGGAACGTCTACGAACACTAAACGCATGTGTGTAAAATGTAATAATCTGACGAGGTGATCGTACACCTGCCTCTCAACATCTTACAAGGACTTAAAGCAAGCAAGAAGCAACAAAGTCAATATTTATATTCACAGGATCTTGTTCTATAATACCTATTTTGATTCACGAATATAATACTTAAGTCTACTTAACGTAAAATGGTTCTCCTCACAAGTTGAACCTAAATTAAGTAAGCGTATTTGTAAATTATTATACATTCAATCTGCTTGTTTTTAAGGAAACTTAAAGCCGCCTTAACCATACAGTAGGCTATGAAAGGTAATGGGTTACTTAATATGAACGACTGGACAAATATCTTCCAAAACCATTTCATTGAACAGGACATAAAACACTACAGATCTACGGACAAAGGAGATGGAATTAGGCACGGTATACAACAGTATCTGCTGACATGAGATTTTGTGCTCTAGAGAAAGAAACTAAAGTCGCAAATCATGGATTATAGTTATAATTATCGCGTAAATTATGCTGATGTTTATAGTTCTTGATGAGATCTGTGAACAACTAGCAAAGCAATGGCAAAAACACCATCTGGTTTCTTGACGGCATGGAAAAACTTCATGTACATGTAAAATACAAGCTTCGGTTGAAGAGAGAGTTATCAAGTGTCAGATTCAGAATTGTCTTTCCAGTCTTAAATACATATCACTCATACTGTTTGCACGAAATAAAAAAAACTCTGAAAATACTGTATAAAAAAGAGTTTTAAAACTTTGCATCAAGCAACATAAATATTATGTTCGAAGAGAAGAAACAAATAATTTGTCAGTTACCGTATATTCGTAACCTACAACCACACATTAAATGCTATTTTTGCCAGAAACATCTAAAAAAATTCTTCATTTTGGGAATTAAATTTCCTTGAAGCTTTGGTTTTGATAAAAATCTCTCTACATCTGTAATTGCTTAAATTCTAACCTATTTTCGGCTCTAACCATGTATAAATAAACAATTCCTGAATCCATTACAGTTCCTGGATGTTACTATTTGTTTTGTTTCTTTTCCCGATTGTTTTAGAGGATGCCGTGGTTGTCTGGAGTGTTCGCGAAACTTCTTCAATCTATCCTTCTGAATGCTGAATTGCTGTAAGCAGTAATACGCAATAAACATAACAAATAACAAGGATCACAGGTTTTTTTTAATTTATGAATACCGTTCATTAGATAATCAGATATGACTGCTTATTTAATTTAATTTAATAATTTTTTGTGTAGCTGGCAAAACTTTAGATCTTTATTAAATATTCTCACTGATCTTGTGTCAAATATTTTTTTTCAACTCCAATTTTTTTGGGGGAAATTTATTACATCAGATACGACACAAAATATTTAGAAAGTAGTTTCGATGTTTAGAAATAAAACCTCTTATGTAAAACAGTACACGAAAGGATTCTGCATGAACATTAAGTTAAAACCGATTAAAGAAAACTGATATACGCTTATTTGATTCTTGTTTCTTTTCAGTTTTTGTTTGTATCAAATTACATGTTGTAGGTAATATTTGTAGAAATGAGCATTAAGGCATATAGTAAATATATTTATCAAAACATATTTTTACTACCTTTTCTTCTTAATATACATCATTAATTTCACGAAGATCTGAAAGAAATTTTAGTGTAGAATTCTCAATTTTCAAATACGAACTTCTATGCGTAAAAGATGCAGGAATCAATAAAAATGGCATTGCGAAATCGCAAAACTAAGCGACAAATATCATGCTATTTTAATTTCCCTTGAGACTAAAACATTCCATCCAAGGCAAAATTTCCAACTGTAAAACTATTCAACCCACGTGAAAAATCGTCTGCCGTTTTATCATGCAATTACTGAATCAGGCATCAGAACAGTTTCACCTCAACTCAGCTAAGCAACATCAAACGGAAAATAATATCGTTGATTCTAATGAAATACTTCGTAGCTTTGGGTATTTGATATTTGAAGCATAGGAGAAAGAAAACGATCTAATAAGCTAAACAGATTTGAATAGATCAAAGGAAAGGATGCAGTCGATGGTAATAATCTTCGGAACTATATCGTGCATGTTAAATGAATGAATTTGTTGCAAAGAAAAAGCAAATAAGCTAAAAGTTATGTAACGAGACAAGATCAACGCGGAAAAATGTTCTCTGTAATTTTTAGATTATTCGTCTGCGATTTATGTAGCAATATATTTTCATTTATAAAATGTAAATAAATGAAAATAAAAAAAAAGTCTGAAAGATTTCAGATTTTAAATTACGTCCAAAGGCGCGGTTTTTTAACGCTTCGTGTGCTACCTTTTTTTATTAAATATCATATACTACGTACTCAAACCATAAAATTCAGTTCAAAATCAATATCGCAAAATCATTTTAAAATGAACATATCTTTAGAATTTCCGCAAGTCTCGTGCGTTGGAGATAAAAATGTTTTTTTTTCGTACAGTGTTGCCATTGCTCGCTTTGAAATCATTTAGTTTGTTAATCAGAAATTCGTTGAAATGTTACAAAACATAAAATCGATAATAAAGCAAATTTCAAACTCAAAATTAGGGCTTCCAGATGCCCGTATTCGCAGTAGGATTACGTCATTCAAAATTCGATGACTCTAGGTTTTATCACAATGCGAGAAACATGCATACATTTATGCAGATTTTTCATTTTTTTAAATTTAATGCAGAGCGATAACATTTAGTGGCAACAGTTTGAAAAGTGAAACGGGCATTCAGAGTGAATCGACGCAAAATCGCAAAACGAAAGTAATAGTCCTTCGGGACTAAATCCCTTTGGACTAATAAAATTCTGAAAGCTTTCAGATTTAATATTACGCTTAACGGGGCGCTTTTCAGCGTTTTGCGTGTTACCTTTAATTATTAAATATCATGTTTTCCACACCTAAACCAAGAAATTCAATTCAACAGCAATATCACAAAATATTAAAAAAACATATCTTAAAAATTTAAGATTATGCGTTGTAGGTAACTTATAATTGGAATCTGCATGAATATGTACATGTTTCTCGCATTGTGAAAAACACCAGTACCTGGAGACATCAAATTTTGAATAACTTAGTCCTCCACTCTAATATGGGCATCTGGAAGCCCAAATTTGGAATTTGTTTTGTTATCTATTTAACATTTTGTTAAATTTTAGCGAATTTTTGATTAACAAATTCAACGATTTCAAAGGAAGCAATGGCAACTCTATACGAAAAAAGAACATTTTATATCTTTAGCGCTCAAGACTGTGTATCGGAAATTTTAAAGATATGTTTTTTAAATATTTTGTGATATTGCTGTTGAATTGAGTTTCATGATTTAAGTGCGAAGAACGTGATATTTAATAAATAAAGGTAACACACGAAACGTTGAAAAACGGTACTTTGGGTGTAATATAAAATCAGAAAAATTTCAGATTTTCATTTATTTATTTATTTATTTTAATAATATTTTGCGATAACATTTTGTGGCAACAATGGAAAACTGATTCGGGCCCGAAAGTGATACGGACAAAAAGTGAGTTTCAAGACTAACTTCTGTAATGAACTGTTTAAATTAGGAAAACAAATGGCAGAAGAATATTTGCTGATATTAATTCATTGTAAATTAATCCCACGTGGAAGTACTACTTTGCAATAGGTTGGTTTGCACGTGGAAGTACTACTTTGTAATAGGTTTTCAGATTTAGTAATCATATGAATAAACAGTTTATATTTTGGGATTTCGTTACAAATTGAATTTTACCCGCATAGCTAACAAAGAACATTAATTAAAGCAACTGAACTGTAAAGCAAAATAATGGGAATGTAAATAAAATTTTCCGTTTTCGTGTCATGCTTTTGCTCTTCCAAGCAGGAATATATTAAGAAGTGTTTTCATCCCCCAATATCTCACGAGGTTAAGAATCCAAATCGAATCTTACAAAGGCAGAAGCAACCCGAAAGCAATACCATTTGTGTCAAAACTTCATTAGCATTCAAAGTTTTGACAGCTGAGTCACTTGCATCTGACTGAAATACACTGAGATTTGTTTGACGAAAAACGTATCAAAGTCTCTGAGGAATCAACTAAAGGGATAACTGGCTAAAGCTCATGCATTACTTTTCGGAAAGGAACTTACGAATCCATCTGCGAGAAAAACTGTCACGAAATGAAGAATGTGTCAAAATCACAGAAGATCATCATAGTATTCGTACGATTCCGCTGAGAAAGGATTTTATTATTCTATTATTGGAGGAATTTCTTTTAGCAGAAAAAGAAGATGCTGTTTTAAAAACTCTAAAAAGAAGACAGATCATTGGTTCATAAATTTAAAAACAGTTCATTAATAACTTCACGATTTGTTAAATTAAAGAGCAAAAGTAGTTCTGTAAAATATACAAGATACCATTAAATGTTTAAAGAAATCTGGATAAATGAAAGTTATTAAATTCCTTAAGAGTGAAATAATAAATTATGCCTTCTTCAGATATTATAAAACTAAATTTTATTTCGTTGGCTTTTGCTCTTTTGGAAAAACTCCGGAGGAATCATGAGTGGCAGAATATTTGCCTTTCATATTTTGACATACTTCCTAAGCATCAGACATATTTCTCGTTAGCACTAGCTTCCAATGTATCTTGTCTATTTGGAATAGAGACAAAAGAAATTGTACTTTGGAATGTCAATCATTCTAGCAACAAAGGTTACTCAAAAGTGAATACATTATAAGGTATTTCTCCCGCCTTCTTAGCATGCCTTTGTGGTGTAATAGTCAGCATACTCGGCGCGTATCGAGAGGTCTGAGACTGAAGTCCCGGTGAGGGCATTGCTATTTTTTCATATTTCTGCTTCGAAATAACCTAATGACTCTATGGTGACGCCCGAACTAAAAAAGGTGGTGGATGATGATATTCCACCACCAAGATTAGGCGACTAGATCCCCTAATCCCTAGTTACCCTTTAAAAGGGGGAGTAAATAAGGTATTTTTCCTGCCTTCTTAGCGTGCATTCGGGGTGTAATGGTCAGCACACTCGGCGAGTATTCGAGAGGTCCGAGGTTCGAGTCCCGACGAGGACATTGCTCATTTTTCATGTCTCCTGCTGCGAAATAACCTAATGTTTCTACAATACTGTTGGTGTTTTACTCTCTATAAAAGCAGAAATAACTCTCGAAAGGAATGGTAAAATACCAAAACGGTAAAAATTTGGTTAAAATGTGGTTATGGTAAAAATCTGAAAGAGTCGCTTAGTATTCAGTTTCCCCCCTTTCTTTTTAAATTCTTTAATTCAGAAAATGATCCTTACTTAAAAAGACTTGTCAAAGAAGGGGAAATATTTAAATATACTTATTGACTGTTTTATGTATTTGATAAGTTACTTAGCTCTTGTTGTAATTTTGTAATAAAATGAAAACAACAATAAATTATTCTCTTATTTCTACCACATATTGAAGAGAAACTGTAAACAAGGAAACCCTTTCCCGTAACATATCTCTTACTTTCTCTGATATTTTATTTTGTGCAGACGGTTCTTAAAGTTGTCCAACAGTAACTTTATTTGGGGTTACTGCACTCGAGTTTCTCTTGTAAGTGCAGTAGGGTCAATTTCATTTTTTTAATAACAGCATTCATTCCACAACTCATTGTGCTCCCGCTTGTTTTCTTGAATTTGTTGCTAGTATACGTAGCTAATTTGTTGCTAGTGAATTTGTTGTAGTAAATTTGTTGCTAGTGAATACTTAAATTTTGTCATTGTGCCCATATTCAGTCCCACAACCTTTTTCCCACTAGTTTTATTATAACTTATGGTATAAAACTCATAAACAATGCATAAAATCCCAGAAACAAGGCGAAATGCAAGACCATAGCAGTCAGCTGTTTTATATAAGTATATCAGCAGACTTTGAAAACAAGACAATGCTAAACAGCAACGTAGAGTTTTATATGCACAGAGATTTAGCCGTGGATAAAATTGCCATTTTTTGTTCCTTTCTATGCAATTCGGACATTTTCTACCTCACATATATAACGCTAAAATAATTTATTAAACTATAGAAAACGTATCAGTTCTGAAACACATAATGAATGTATTGTGCAAAATTTATAGCAAGAGCTACCATAAAATTTACTTTTAACAAGCAGATTATTATTTTATTTTCTCGCTTATTTGATAGGTCATCGCTTCCGTAAATATCGGTATTGTATGAAACATCTTTGTTGGAGTTGCAGTTTCACTGAAATGAATTATAATGCATTTTTTATTATGTATATATTTATATGGATTCATTATTTCAAGGAAAGATTTGTTAGAAATTGCTTTGATAGCCACATATTCCGGGCTATAATTCGAACTCAGAAAGTTGAGACTGAGAATTGGCAATCATAATGCATTTCCTATTAACATATTGCTCAGTATGTAACTGAAATGACATGTTTTCCTTGTTTTACAAAAGTTCTTCGCATATTTTTAGACAATTTTTATTGTACTTAGAGAAATATTTTACTAAATATTTTTGCGTTTTGAATAGCCCATTTGATAACCATGATCCTTCACTATGTTTCTACACCGTAGTTTCTAATAAAGCCTTTTATATCATTGGAAGAGTTATTTTATCCCATTCCTCTTGAACAGCTTTCCAAAATCCAAGAACGGTTGTAGGTCGACGTTTGGACAATTCGCTTTGTAAAAAATCCAAAAGCACGAAAACCCATAGATGATACTCAGAAGATTTAGTAGGAATATGAGGGAAGGGTATGGCCTTAATACCCATTTCTTGTTACATTTTTTTAGGAAATTAACAGTGGATTTTGATGTGTGGCTGCTTGCTTTGTCTTGATGCAGTTCTAGTGATTAAGGGGACGGTGGACTTTAAAATTTAGTTTACAAGAAATTTTATACATATACATATTATAACACCAGCTTATAAAATATATGTTCAAAATTTCACTTTATTTTAAATTAAAAATTTTTAAAACAAATAATTAATTACTTTAATTAAAGATTTATAATGCTCTTTGCGCTCTAATTTTCAATATTTTTTCCTCATTTTTCCTTTTAGTTAGTTACAAAGACTTGACAAAAGTTTTTGTGTATCCGTTATTGAATATGACGGATCAGAAATTTTGAAAAAGGATTTTTGTGAATTTATACCCGGTTTTCGGAAAAATGTCACCTTTTGTTAAACAATATCACAAGTTTAAACTTCTTAATAACCTCATGTCCAAAAATGCATGTACAGATCTACTATACCATACAACAAGATAGTTGCTTCCAAATATCATTCATTTTTAACTAAAAATGTGACGCATGGAGCATTTTCAAAACATACGAATTGCGAAAAAATTTGTTTTGAGAAAATAAAATTTAAAGTTTTTATTCAAACTTACCTCTAATACATGGTCATGAGAAACAGTAAATTAACTTTCAATATGAATTTGTAAACACTAGATAACATTTCTGTATCATTTAACTATTTTTAATCTCATAATATTAAATATGACAAAAATAAGCATATCGCAAATTGGTATGTGATTCGAAGTTATAGGTTGAAACAATTTATGCATTATATCCAATGAAACTTTTAAAATTTACCCGCACCATATGTTTCACCTACATTTGTTACACTTACATTATCTTTCAATGCTTTACAATATTTTTTATTATTTCTGCTTTCGTCCAAGCAGCTAAACTTCTCTTTTTGCTTTGGTTCAAGCAATCGTTGATCACACTTTTTTGCAATGGGTAGGGAAAACGAGTTTGTTTTCTCTTGTTCTACGGGCATAGCATTTACATAACCAAAACTAAATTCATAGTTGTGAATACTGACATTTCTAACCTTTTTTCAGAAATAAGCACTTCATTTGGGCAAATATATAAATAATAACATCAGTAAATAACTGTTGAAATATATTTTTGTTTACATTTTCTCCAAAATTTAAAGGGCAAAGTTTACGTTGTTTATACATTTTAAATGCTTGTAACTTCTTTAAAAATTATAATACTTGAATTCGGTTTTTTGGGCATACAGTGTAGTTACGTGTATGGAATATTAGGAGGGTAAAAAACAAATTAAATAATTTGGTTGATTTTTAGCTATTTTAAAGTTCAGCGTCCCCTTAATGACACTGTGGCTAAATCGAAGGCATTTCATATTTGAAAATAAAACATGAAATATATTCCTAATAATATATGGAGTTAATCTGAACATTGTTCTCCACTCTCTTTATTTTTAATTTGCCGTTATATGAAAAACCAACAACAGTCACAAATGGCTTTGAAAAACTTTCTTTAGATTCTTTGAATCATGTTTTAAGATTTTTTACTCCTCTTTGAGGAGAATAAATGGATCTCTTTTTATTGTAGTTATTTAAATACAACCTAGATTCTTCTATTGTGATGGCATGTTTCCATTTTTATACAGATAAATGTTTCTCGTAAAGAATTCTGCAGCGCGTTCTGCGTTCGGCGATATGTCACGGAGAAAGCCGATCCACACCATACGTTTTCGCCTTCTTAAGATTCAAATCAGCATGAAACACTTTGTTTACAGTTGACAATGGGTATTTTAATGATTTTGCAACTACGTTTTGACATAGCCAATTTTCTTTTAACATTAAAGATATTACCTTCGCAACATTCGATTCCGTTTTTTCCTTGGATATGTATTTGGAACAATTTTTCCATTTGAAGGCAAACACTGATTTTTTTCCTCTCCTGTTAACCATATTACCTATGGTACCTTTAGATATGGAATAATCATGTTTTCACAGCGTTTTTTCAATAACATAGGAATAAATGTCTTCGGAAACAGCACAAACACATATTACTACTTTAAACAAACACGAAAACAAAACCGTCAAGTAGCAGAAGATAATTTATGCTTTCAAAAGTACAGCTGCAATTAAAAAACATTTCCAAACAGATGGTGCTTTCATAGCAAAGCAAATTCGTCTGAAAAGTGTGCGAACATCCTTTGTAAACCCACAGATTGAGGTCAATAAAATATTCTGCAAACTTCAAATTCCACCTTATTATAAAATACTCAATAAAGGACTTATTCTTAAATCTGAATTTTTGCATTATACATTTGAACTTTAGAATGCAAATACTGTTTCTTATATTTGATACTATGTGGTAGGTCTTGTTGAAATAATAACACTCATATGTTTGTTAGATGAATGGCTGACATAGAGGGCAAATGATATGCAAGGTTTTAATGTATTCCTTACACAACGGAAGAAGATCATTTTATTTTAGCATATTTACCACCTAATAAATTTGAAATGAATTCCGCATGTCATCAAAACTGTTTGCGCTTTGAAAGCCCTTTTATTAAAATGTGTAATATATTATATTTTCAATAAAATGATTAATTTCAGGGAATTCAATCCTTTGTTCCGCATTTATTAGAATATTTGTAAGGTGTTGATTAACCAAGAGATTTCTGTGCCATTCATCTTTAAATTCGAACCCTAAATCAGCATTTTGTTTCAATTTCTAGAAACTACTGTTACACACTGACATTGATAAATTACGAAATCTTTATCAAATACAAAAAAAAATAATAATAAATGTTTGCCGGGTATGTATTCAGACGATCATCAATTATGAGAAAAAAACTAGGAGAATAGATCGACTGAATTTTTTAAGTTTACCCATTATGCCAATTCTGAATATAAAAGAATTTAATTTTATTCCAAATTTCTGAAGACCTGAATAGTAATAAAAATATTTCATTGTATTATTCTAAAGTGTTCTATTTTTCATCTTTTATTTATGATTTAGTATTATTGGGTTTCATTAACTGATCTTGATTATTTCTGCTTTATTTTTCACTTTGAAATATGTTTAATAAATGCGCTGTAAAGAAGAATCCGTTTGTAATGAGTATGATTGCAAGCATATAACATTTTTCGTGAATATTCATGTGAATTTATTTTAAACTGTTAACCAATTTCTTTTTAAACTGTTAACCAATTTCTTTTTAAATGCTGTATCTAATTTGCAAGTGAAACACAGTCGCTTAAAAAATATACCGACAATAGCTGATACTGGTACATAGTTCGTCAATTACATCAAGAGACAGCACAAATTACGAATAACTTCCACTTCGTTACAAAATGCCCAGCCACGCTAGGATAGCTTCCCCGCAAAGCAGGTTTATGTTTGCCAGAAAATGGCAAGGGAAAGAAGGATTGTCAGATTTGATGAGAAATCGCCCATCTGGCGACATTTAGCGACAAAACTGGTGATATGCCGTAGACGGATGGAGAACATTCTAGAACGAATTCTTACCGGTTTGGCCCAGAATGTTCTCGAACGCAGGCCAAAAGCTATATAAACCCTGCCTGTACGCGGAGTCTAGTCTAGTGCTGAGTGCAATCGAGAGTGTGCATCGTTGAGGCTATTGAGTGTCTCGTCACTGTAATCGCGAGAGTATATCGTAGTGCATCACAAGTGCGTTGTCGAGTTCGTTGAGCCGCGAGCGGGAGCTGTACGAGCGGGAGCGGGAGCTGAGTCGGAAGCTGTACCTTAGTGCTTTGCCGTAAAGCTGTAAAGCCATAAAGCCATTATAGCCTGATAGCCTGAAGGCTGTCTTGCTGATTGTGTCAACGTTTTTGTTGTAGTTTATGGACGACTGTAAACGTGATTTTGGAAATGTTCTGAGTAATATGGGCTAAATAAATTGTGTTTTGATTCTTAATCAAGTGTTGTTATCAATCACTCCAAATCTACGCACTCGTAAGAACGCAACAATATTATTTTGACTACATACTATGAGTTAAAATGATCTCTTTAAATAATCAGGCAAGATAAACTAGAAAACTTGAAACATTATTCCAACTTGAGATATTTACAAGCAAGATAACTCAGCCGAATGAACTAAGATAAAATGAAATTTTCTTTAACACGTTAAGAATATCGCTGATCACTAAAATTGTTCATAAAGTAAAGTTTAAATCAGTAATCAGCGAGAGAAACATCAGTAGTACAACTTTCGGCAACAGTACCATATCCTATTAACTGACCTACAGCTTGCATTGCTAAATGGAGAAGGAAGGTACGTCTGGAACAGTTTCGAAATTTCGTTTTTTAAAATGGGCTAGAATCTCGTCCAGATTGCTAGAAATTGCCAAATTAGAGATGGACAAAACCTCTCTTTCATCGAGTTGAATCATAACCGTTCGCTCATTTGAATGAGTTCGTTCTTTTCTATGACTCACCGCTCGCTAAAAATAGCCATAACGGAAAAAAATCCCGAATTTGGGTGAATCAAGAACGGTTGGCGAAAGAAGAGCAAAGAGCGGAAAGAATCAAATGAGCAGTGGAATCGGGACCGGTTAGTTAGGTTTGAGAAAAGAGAGAAGAAAATGGAGCTCGAAATGGGATGGGAATAAATGACTCAATTAAACTCAATCCCTGAACTGATTTCTTTCAACTGTACTTTTAAGATTCTCTTAAACCTGCTTTCCAGAATAAAATAAAAAAAAATCTGAAATGTTTCAGATTTTAAATTACGTCCAAAGGGACGTTTATTTAACATTCTGTGTGTTACCTTTATTTGTTAAATACCATGTTCTTCGCACTTAAACCATAAAATTCAGTTCAACAGCAATATCGCAAAATAATTTTAAATTGAGCATATCTTTAGAAATTTCGGTACACGCTCTCACGCGCTGGAGATAAAAATGTTTTTCTGTACAACGTTGGTATTGCTGGCTTTGAAATCTTTGAGTTTGTTAATGAAAAATTCGTTAAAGTTTTAGAGAATATTGTTACGAATTTCACATTTATTTGGCTATTTATTTAGAACTGTAATTAAAATTCCTTTTTATTTTCCCGTGCAACGCACGCAGACGATTTTTGAAGAGAAAGCTACGTCAAAAAAAAAAAATAATAATAATAACATGCATACATTTATGCAGATTTTTCATTTTTTAAACTTTAATGCAGAGAGATAACATTTAGTGGCAACAATTTGAAAAGTGAATCGGGCATTCAGAATGAATCAACGTAAAATCGCAAAACGAAAGTAATAGTCCTTCGGGACTAAATCCCTTTGGACTAATAAAGCAATAAAATTCTAGAATTAAAATTTCTCCCAAACATGGAAAATGACCAAAAAAATAGTAAACTGACTTTAAACATGGGATAAATATTCTTTTTTTCCCAAAATGAAAAGTCGAATTTCCTGGCACGCTTCCAGCAAGAGTTCTGCTCTTTTACTGCGAATCGAGTATTCACTTTCTCAGTAAGAGTTGTGAATGAATATCAGATCTATGTTCCTGGCACGCTTCCAATAACAGCCTTTCGTGAATTGTAAAAGAGCTACAACTTCGTTTTCTGGAATTGAAGTAAATCACTTAAAGTAAATTACTTCTAATTACTAAAGTAAATTACTTCAATTAAGTCAGTTGGTTCTTTGAATCAATTCCTGGGCGTATCGTCCAACTCTGGGCCAAATGTCATCAAACGGGCGACTGTCACCAAGGCCTAGTAAGTGTTTTCTGTCCAATCTCCAGTCCCACTTGAGCTACCCTTACAGTTTAAAAATACCTCTTTTTGTTTAGTTAGTTGTTTGAAATAATAGTTTGAAAAAATGATTAAAGCATTAAACAAACACTCACGGATATTATATGTGGTCACAAATTTCAGATTAAATAAAATACGCAATATATAAGCATAAAATTATCATATAAAATGCGTTAAATAAGTAAATAGAATACCGAAATTAAATATACACCAATACAAAAATCACAGGCAAAAAAGGAGTAAATTACAAAGAAATATAAAATATTTATTTAAATGTCGTGTATATATATAATGGTAAATTTGTAGGATTTGCGAGATTCTGAAGTAGACCATGATGAGGGAGATAATGATGCAGCCACAGACATGGCCAATTGAGCACTTTTTTTATTCATGGCAAAACATTCTTGAGTAACATATACATGTAGCTCTGTTAGCGGTAACGTTCGTTCGTTCTTTGGTAAATAACTGTATTCGTGCTATCGCATATTTCAAACAAATATTTGAACTAAGTAAAAGGTGTGGCAGACAAAATGCTGGCAGGACACATAAACTGAAAAGACTGCGTAAATTAAAATATGGATGCTAAGGAAGAGTAGTTCAGCTTTATTTCTATTGGTAAGTTAAAATTTTGTTTTTCGAAATTTAATAGTGCTGTAAGTGCCCTTATTTAACTATATACGTCATGAGCATTATAAAAGTATCATATGACAGTGATCTGAATATGATATGACAGTGATTTTGAAATAACGAAATTAAGAATAGATTTATTGCAAAGATGTTACTTTTTTTAATACAAAGGAAATAATTTAAATATTATACTTAATTACAAATTAAAGTTCCAATTTTATTTTACATATTTTGAGCAAACATTTTAAAAAATAAGTGAATTCGGAAAAAAAATCTGAAAGCTTAGATTTTCATTACGTCTAAAGGGTAGTTTTTTGAACGTTTTCTGTGGTACCTTTATTTATAAAGGATCATGCTCTTCGCACTTAAGCCATATAAAATTCAATTGAACAGCAGTATCACAATACATTTAAAAACAGCATATCTTTAGAATTTCCTATACACAGTCTCGCGAGCTGGAGATGAAAAATGTTATTTTCTTTACAGTGTTTCTATTGCTCGCTTTGAAATCGTTGAGTTTGTAAATCAAAAATTCGTTAAAGTTTTACAAAATATGAAATAGATAAAAAACCCAAGTCGAAGTTTGGTGTCCAGGTGTCCATGTTCGGGTGGAGGTTTACGTTATTCAGAATTTGATGGCTCTAGATACCGTCGTTTTTTCACAATGCGAGAAACATACATACATTCATGCAGATTCTGTCATTATTTAATCTCTTTAAATATAATACAGGGCGACAATATTTTGTGGCAACCCTTTGAAAAGTGAGACGGACAGACATAGTGAAACAAAGCAAAATTCCTTTCGAAATTATTAGCCCTTTTGGGTTACCGCCTCTTTTGGTTCGTGCTAATTAGAACTTATCTCTTTATGCTATTTTGAACCAGTAATTTTCATTGTATCTTATTTTATAGCCTATTTCCTTCTGCAAACGAATGTCCAAATTTTAAGCAAAACTATCATTAAATATTCATTTAAATGAAATAATAGCCAACGTGGAATAACCAATTGTAGTGATAACGTTTGCGGAAGTCTTGACATTAATGTCGATTGCAATACACGATTCTCTAGTAATTTCCAACTGCAAACAGTACATTTCTCTCAATGTTGTGGGAAAGCAATTTATAATTCCACTTTAGGCATTCTGAAATTAAGTTCTTCTTCCTGTTTCCATCGTTTTAATTTATTTGCGAACCCAGCTCTGTCACTGTAAAAATTAAAAATTGCGGTATATTTCCTGCAAAGGATAAGTTAATGTTTATTAAATTGCCATATATAAAATAAAATTTCGATTTAAAATATAAAAATTTATTGTAAATTTAAATAACGGGTAATGTTTCCTTTTAAAAGAAGTATAAATATGAGAGTTACAAAATTTTAGATGGAAATGAAAAAAAGGAAAATCACATAAATAAATTATATTACATAGGGCACTGTTCTTGAAGGTGGAGTCATAACCTAGAAAAAAATGTTGAAATACTCTTTTTGCAGCATATTTCTTGATTTCGAACTAATTTATAATTATCTGCTGATAGTTATATATGCTTTTTTGATTACGTCAATTTCTTCTAGATATCGTCTTACTTTCTTAGAAATATTTCTCCTTTTTGTTTCTTTTTTAGCCCCAAGGAGCATTAGAACAGAAGGGCTATTAGTTCCAAAACAGAATTTTGCTTTGAAGCACTATAAAAGTCTGAATCACATTTCAAATTTTTGCCACCAAACGTTATCGCCCTATATTATATTTATGGAAATTAAATAATGAAGAATTTTCATAAATGAATCTATGTTTTTCGCATTGTGAACAAACAGCAGTACCTAGAGCCATCAAATTTTTGAATAACACAGTCCTCCATCCGAATATAGACACCTGGAAGCCCGAGTTTGGAATTTGTTTTAGTGCCTATTTTTAGTGATCATATTTTGTAAAGCTTAAGCAAATTTTTAATTAACAAACTTAGCGATTTCAAGGCGAGCAATGGCAACACTGGCAATGGAAAAAAAACATTTTTATATCCAGTGCACGAGACTGTCTTTTGGAAGTTCTAACGATAGACTCTTTTTTAAATATATTTGCCCAAAGAGACATTAATCCCAAATGCTCTTGAAGTGTTTATGTGTCTAGAAATGAAGAAAACGCCCCTTTGGGCGTAATATAAAAATCTAAAAAGCTTTCACACACACACACACATATATATATATATATATAGTGAAACTATATGCACATGTTTTGCGATAAATTGCACTTATATGAAAGAGGTTTGCGAAGGTAAAACACGCAAAAAACATAGGTAAGACTTATTTCGAAACGATTACATATGCAATGTATTTGGTTCAAAAGTTATTCAAATTTTCAATAGAGCCTGAATAATTGGTTTAAGAGGTATGAAAATAAAACAAAATTATTCTAGAACCAGTCGTTCAAGTGATAGTTCGGAACAGTCTAGCTTTCTAAACATCCTATGCCACTCCAAATAAATATTGTATATATTCTGATAGTCAAAATTTAAATCTAAATATTTCATATATCGTTCACGTAGGAAGTGTAATAGTACTTTATAGTTACTACATTGGATGCATCTAAATGCTGTTTTTTCCTTAGACACTACTATCGTATTTAAAGCCTAATCCGCACATTTATCTAGATTCTGTAAATAGCTTTTAGGTTTAGTTTTTTGTGTTATAAACAAAGCAGATCCTTTAGTAGTTGAATGAAATGTTATACTGGTTATAGTTTACGTCACACAGTATATTTTGAGGGAAAATTCCTATTATGAAACGTAAAAGATAGAAATTTAAATTCCACCGACGTAAGTTATTCAAACGTGCTCAGAATACCTAATTACATAATGCTACATTTTCTTGCATCACTTCTCGAATGAGGCATTGTTAAGGGATGAATTTCTTCTTCTTTATACTGGATGGTTCTTATATGGGTGAGGAAGAAAGATTTGCTACATTTGATCTACAAAGATTTACTACATAGTTGCCACGATTTCGTAATAATATGTTGAAAAATAAAGTTTATTGAAAGAAAAAAGAATAAGATGCTATTCATATACTAAAATCCTGCTACGTAAAATGGAATTTAGAAACGATAATAGCATATTGGCAAGAATATGCGATGATTTCCTATGTAAATAGCGTTTGTGATTTTCAGTGTGTTTGACTAGAAATAAAAATGGCTTATTAGTAAATTGATCTTTCATGAGCTATAAATCATAAAAATATCCAACCTTGATCTAAAACTGAGAAAAAATAGATTAAAAATACAGTCATTTAATCCAGTCACTTAAAAAGAAAGCAAATTATGTGCACGTGATTTTATTAGCCACCTTTGCCAAATTTAGAAATTTCTAGTGTAGAAAAAGGTGCCCTTTAATTTGATGCCAAATAACGACGCTATTACCAGTTTCCTGGTAGTTTCGAAATTCGCATAAATTCCATTTTTGATGCATTCTAATGAGTAACAATTTTTGGCCTTTTCTCTTCCTTGTACTAAAGGAAAGCATTATAATGCGAAAGATTCCGGTCATCATATTTTAACAGAAATATACATTTTGACCTTTCCCGAATGCATTTGAATGATGTTTGGCCTGACATCAGTACGTGTAGACAGAATAAAGGACTTATTTCTTTGAAATGGATTGCAAAATGGATTTAAATAAATTCAGACGAGACGTCTGTACTTACGTACCTACGTATATATGCATGAATTTATGTCGCGTAAATTAATTACCCACAGAATGTTTAGATTTTATGTCTGGGACTGCTATAACATCTAGTTGCACACCTCCTGTTTTTATTCAAATCGATAGAACCGAATGTATCTCTCCCTCTGTGTATATATATATATAAACTTTTCTAATAATAAATTATTGATTTATTACTTGGCAACTTTAACTCAAATATTCGGCTTTTTAAATTACTCACAATTACTTATATATACATGTATATATATATATATACATTGAAGTGACAAAAGTCATGGGATACCTCCTAATATTTTGCGGTCCTCCTTTTGTCCGGCGAAGTGCAGCAACTCGACGTGGCATGGACTCAACAAGTCGTTGGAAGTCCCCTGCAGGAATATTGAGCCATGCTGCCTCTATAGACGTCCATAATTGTGAAAGTGTTGATGGTGCAGGGTTTTGGGCACGAACTGATCTCTCGATGATGTCCTATAAATGTTCGATGGGATTCAAGTCGGGAGATCTAGGTGGCCAGATCATTCGCTGGAAGTGTCCAGAATGTTCTTCTAACCAATCGCGAACAATTGTGGCCCGATGACATGGCGCATTGTCATCCATAAAAATCCCATTGTTGTTTGAGAACGTGAAGTCCATGAATGTCTGTAAGTGATCTCCAAGTAGCTGAAGGTATCCATTTCCAGTCAATGATCGGTTCAGTTGCACCAGAGGACCGAGTCCATGCCATGTAAAAACAGCCCAGACCATTATGGAACCACCACCAGCTTGAACAGTGCCTTGTTGACAACTTTGTTCCATGGCTTCGTGGGGTCTGCGCCACACTCGAACCCTACCATCAGCTCTTACCAACTGAAATCGTGACTAATCTGACCAAGCCACGGTTTTCCATTCGTTTAGGGACCAACCGATATGCTCACGAGCCCACGAGAGTCGCTGCAGGCGATGTCGTGCTGTCAGTAAAGGCACTCGAGTCAGTCTTCTGCTGGCATAGCCCAAGGAAGACAAATTTCGCGGCACTGTCCTATCGGACACATCCCTCCTACGTCCCACATTGATTTCTGCGGTTATTTGACGCAGTGTTGCTTGTCTGTGAACATTGACAACTCTACGCAGACGTCGCTGGTCTCGGTCGTTAAGTGCAGGTGGTCGGCCACTGCGCTGTCCATGGTGGGATGTTATGCCTGAAATTAGATACTCTCGGCACACTCTTGCCACTGTGGATCTCGGAATGTTGAATTCTCTAACGATATCCGAAATGGAATGACCCATGCCTCTGGCTCCAACTACCATTCCGCGTTCAAAGTCTGTTAATTCTCGTCGTGCGGCCATAATCACGTCAAAGCCTCTTCACATGAATAACTTGAACACAAAACGAAAGCTTTGCCAAAGCACTTCGCATTTATACATTTTCTACGTGATACTACTGCAATCTGTGTATTTGCATATTGCTATCCCATGACTTTTGTCACTTCAGTGTGTATATATATATATATATATACTCTTAGACAAAAAAAGCGACGCAACAAAGCGAGTTATCCGAATGGGACGAAAATCGGTAGAAGAGATGTACAGAAAATCAAATGATTACATTTTGAGAAAAATTGGATGATTTATTGAAGTGATAGAGCTTCACAAAGTGAAAGTCAGTAACGCGTTTTTCCACCTCTGCCCTTATGCAAGCAGTTATTCGGCTTGGCAACGATTCATAGAGATTGCGGATGTCCTCCTGAGGAAAACTGTGCCACATTCTGTCCAACTGGCGCGTTAGATCGTCAACATCCCGAGCTGGTTGGAGGGCCCTGCCCATAATGCTCCAAAAGTGCTCAATAGGAGAGAGCTTCGGCGACCTCTGGCCAAGGTAATGTTAGGCAAGCAGCAGAAACATGTGCAGTGTGGGGGAGGGCATTATCTTGCTCAAATGTAAGTCCAGGGTGGCGTGACATGAAGGGTAACACAACGGGCCTTAGAACTTCGTCGACGCAGAGCTGTGCTGTAAGTTTGCGACGGATGACAACCAAAGGGTTTCTACTACGAAATGAAATTGCACACCAGACCATCACTTCTGGTTGTCGGCCTGTCTACCGGAAGACAGTCAGGTTCGTATCTCACCGCTGTCCGGGGTGTCTCCAGACTCGCCTTCGCTGGTCATCGGGGCTCAGTTCAAAGCGGGACTCATCACTGAAGACTATTCTACTCCAGTCAGTGACATTCCAGTACGAATGAGCCTGACACCACTGCAAACGGGATTAACGTTGTACAGAGGTCAATGGTAGACGGCGCAAGGGGCGTCGTGACCTCAGCCCCCTTTCTGTGAGCCGTCTATGAATGGTTCTTGGGGTCACTGAAGCACTAGTTGCACGTACAATCAATGATAATAATGTATCTGGGGCTGCGAGTGCCGCTCTGACAATTGCTCTGTCTTTTCTCTAGGCCTAAGGCTTCCTTCTTGACGCTGTGTGCGGCCATGGTTCGCCCGTTCCTGCCAACATCGTCTAATAGTGGCATCGCTCTTGCTCAAATGTCGAGCTATTCGCCAATAAGACCAACTGGCTTCTTTGAGCCCAACTACACGACCTCTCTCAAATTCTGACATCTGCGCATATCGTTCGCGCACCTGTATGCGAGGCATTGTTACTGTCTACCAGAATACACGGAATGAAATTCGTGAAGAATTTTTGACCTAGAATCATAATTTCTCCTCTTAAATACCCTGCCAGTTGCGCAGATCAGACGCGCTGTAGCGACAATCGTTCATTCATTGGCAGCCAAATCGAAACCTGTATGCATATCAATTTGTGTCCAGTTTGCTTTATAGCTTCTTGGTGCGTCGTTGTTTTGTCTCTCTCTCTCTATATATATATATAAAGAGGGAGAGATTGTGCATATATATATATATATATATATATAGAGAGAGAGAGAGAGAGATGTATTGATATATATATGTTGGTTATGTACTTCCATTTACAGAAGGTGTTTTAAATGACGAAAATATTCATGCTTTGGCAACGTCAAATTAAAAGTAAAATTAATTTTCGATAAATAACAAAATCTAATTTTTAATGCGGTCTCTCGTTTCCTATACTTATATTTGAGAAAGTTTTATACACCTTATGAAAAAATAAAATTAGAAGAATTTTAAATCCCATATGACAAAAATGATATTTCATTTTCCCGTCTGATATTTAATTCCAAAATTCGCAATTTTGACGTTATTTTCAACTTGCCTTTAGAGATCGGTTAATTAAATTAGAATGATTCGAAGAAGTTTAAATCGAGTGAAGCAAAAAATATGTGTAATTTCATGCGTCCACATTAGATTTTGTTTCTTTTGCTGAAACTAATAATATCAATTTTAATGCATGCTTGAACATTTTTCAGATCATTTATTTCCTCGTAAATAACAAATAAAAATGAATAACACCTTATTGCAGATCTTCTCTCAACAAGATGGAGTACCGTCCCACTTTGTGAATCACTGTACGAGTCTAGCTGAATCGTTCATCTCCTGGACGGTAGACTGGCAGAAATAGATCGATCCAGTGGCATGGAAGAAGTTCTAACCGTAACTTGCTAGAGTTAGGTTTATCAAGAATGAGATTTACGGTGAAAGAATTGATAATTTTGACCATCTCAACTAAAGAATCTCACAAGCCTTAGTCAAAGTCTGGAAAACTATCACTATGACATATTTCGAGCATTTAATGGAATTTTTAAATAAAAGCACTTTAAACTGTTTTTACATAATATGTAATTTACAGTAGCCTTACGAAATCGCAGCGATTAGACTACTTTAGGACAACATCCAGATGAGATTTATAAAATGAATCGTGATTTGCCAAGTAAAATGAAAAGTAAATGGATAAATAAATATATGAAATAAACCTTTTCACAAATGCATAATATAAGATGTTAGAAACGTCTTTTAAAAGAAAATGTTGTGATTGCCAATAATTATAAAATAGATATATTGTAAATTAAATTTATTTTAAATTAGATAAATTAGGTAAAATATTACAAAATAAAATAAAGATTTAAATGACTAAGACATACGTTTGTTGTTTTAAATATGTCAGTTTGTCAAAGAAAGTATAATTTGAAACTCAAATTAAAAATCTTATGCCGCCCAATCGGGATAGTGGTTAATGACGCTGAATGTCGTACGGAAGGCCCAGGATCGAATTCCAGACAAGGCATGGATGTTTCTAAATGTATAGCGTCTGTGCGGCATGGAGCCCTCTAAATATGCGTCGAGCCGAAAGTCCACTCGAGAAGTTGATGATAGGGGAAGAGGGCTGGGAGACCCTCGTACCTGTCCCCCCCTCGAGGTGTTCTATTTCAAAATTTCAGGCGAGACTGAAAAAAGTCGTATTGCCACCTGTATGGTGCGCCAACGACAGACGCAGTCTTGCACGCCTTACCAAGATGAATTTCGTCTCCTTGTTCTGATATTACTGTCAGACAAGTGTTACATAAGTCACAACAACAGCAAACATCTTATAATACGTTCACTGCAAAAATACACAAGTTTGTTATCTGCCAGGCCAATGCCAGGTAAATAAATCTGATATTTCTCGCAGAGGCAATGAAGGTTAAATGAAGGTTAAACCAAGTTAAACGAAGGATCAATGCAAGAAAGCATGAAAACATAGCATAAAATCGTGGTGCAGAAAATTTCATTTTGAAAGATTGCGTAAAAGTGTATTTCATATTAAGGGACACAGAGCAGAACTGGAAACTAATGGAATGTAAAAATAAAAATTAAAAACTTTAAAAAAAATTAAAATTTGAAAGCTTTCAGATTTTATATTACGCCTAAGGAGGCGTTTTTTTAAACCACATAAACTTCAATTCAACAACAAAATCACAAAATATTTAAAAACAACATATCTTTAGAATTTACGATACAGCCTCGCATGCTGGAGATAATAATGTTATTTTCTTTACAGTATTGCCATTGCTCGCTTTGAAATCGTTGAGTTGGTAAATCAAAAATTCGTTAAACTTTTACAAAATATGGAATAGATAATACAACAAACTCCAAATTCCAAAATTGGGCTTCCAGAAGCCTATATTCGGGTGGAAACGTACATTATTCAAAATTTGATGGCGCTAGGAACCATAAGGCCAAACGTTAATAACATTTTATCACAGTGGGAGAAACATACACACATTTATGCGTATTTTTCATTATTTAATTTTTGGTGGCAACAATTTGAAAAGTGAAACGACATTTATAGTGAACCAACGCAAAATGCCAAAACGAAATTAATAGTCCTTCTGGGCTAACGCCCTTTGGGCTAAAACAAAAACTTAAAA
This sequence comes from Stegodyphus mimosarum, assembly GCA_000611955.2. Taxonomy (NCBI): domain Eukaryota; kingdom Metazoa; phylum Arthropoda; class Arachnida; order Araneae; family Eresidae; genus Stegodyphus; species Stegodyphus mimosarum. The sequence continues at coordinate 585,098 of KK119137.1, forward strand.
TATAAACACGTTAAGACATTGATCTTGCACAGTAATTGATTTTACCATACTATTAAAAATTCTGCATAATTTCGATTACAATACTGAAAATCATTGAAACCATGAGCAGAATTAATTGTGTATAGAGTAAATGTAGGATATAGAAATTAACCGTATAAATGATTCGCATTTTCAATTATCGCCATATAAATGATTTTTTTTTTATTTCACTACAAAGCTTTATTGGCTTGATTTGCTAATAGATGCAAAATAACATTTTAACAGAGCTATGTTCACTAACTAAAAAAACATTTTTCGTTATAATTATTTTATTCTTGTTATTTTAGTTGTTTAATAAAATGAGAAAAACTTATGTTCCTTTCACATTACGTAAACTCTTTTATTGAAGAATTTGACGTTTGTTACATTAATAAATGATTTTAATTGCATTTCCAGTTTTCAGTTTCTTTAAGAAATATTTACTGCTCGGACAATTTTATGTAGGTATGGCCTTACATTAGCTTTCTCAATTTATCAGTTTTCGCACATAACAATATGACCATAATAAATCCCTTGAGAACTTCATTAAAATTCATTTCAAAGTACGTTACTTCTCGTTTAAATCTTTAAAGTAATATTTTAGTAAGAAATAGTGAGGTAATTTTATTAATTTAGGTTTTCATAACAGCAGAGAAAAATAAGTGGAATAACATCAGAATATCTAAATTCTATTTGCTTTATCTTGTATTTCTATCTATAAAAATTACTTTACAGATAGAAATATAAGATAAAGCAAACAGAATTTGTTTTAATCTTTTTAAATTATTTAATTAAATAAAATAAAGCAATTACTGTGAAATTATCTTTTTTTAATGAAACATAGGAATATTTGTGAAATCGGCAAATATTCAGCTTACACTGATATTAGTTTTACAGATTCTGCACTGATTTTCACTAAGAGATCAAAATATCTTCGCCATTTTGCTAAATTTTTTAGAGTCATTAGGTTCTTTGGAAGCCAGAGGACGTGAAAAAAAAGCAGTGCCCTCGCCGGGACTTGAACTCGGACCTCTCGAATGCGCGCCGAGTGTGCTGACCATAACACCACGAAGGCAGGAAAAATACCTTATAAATTTATGCAGTTTAAATAGAAATAAAACTGTACAAATAATAAAAATTGAAATAATAGATGTGACATCATCAATTTCATTCATTCAAAGAGTAAAATGTTACGAATTAAGGCTTTAATACTTTTAAGAAGGCTGCATCGGAATTAAAGTCATTAAGTCTGAATAAATTTCGATATATGTTTAAAGACCCGATGTAAATCCAATCAACATCAAAATTCAACATCTACTAAATCATTAGGACTCATTTAGTTTCAGAATG
>KK119137.1:586513-633522 GCA_000611955.2 Stegodyphus mimosarum
CAACTGAAAATTTCATACCATCACCGTCTTTGATTGACTATTCAAACTTGGTACGAATTTGCTACAGCAGGGGAATCATTTGTCAACCGATATCGACATAAGAAGACTCCTCATGATACTGCTGTATTGATACGTTGGTAAGAGACGGTAATCCTCATTGACAGGTGTCTACTTAATTTTGTAATGGCATGGCATGAAATGTGGTACCTGTATGTCAGGACGAAGTACAGATTATCTTGTATGAAAAAGAACAAAATGCCTAGCTTCGTCAATACAAAAATCTACCCTTGTACAGGAACGTTGTGTATTTGGTAAGATTTATGTGCGTAATTCTTTAAAATTTCTCCCTGCGTTCATCCATATCACAGTCGGACTATCCAGTTCGCAACTTGCAGTACCTTGTGAATAAACTCTTTGAGATGCGTTTGCTCCTAGCCGCTTTCTGATTCATATCCAACAAATGCAAAATTACTTATGATTACAGCCATCTTCTAGAAATTACTAGAGCTGAGTAGGAAATGCGTCTTATCTGCTGTACAGCCACGATTGAGCAAAAAGACAGCCGCTAATCTTTCACACTGAGCTGCAGTCCCAAAGAATGTGCTTCGAACATTGAATTGATTTCTTTACAACAACGTAAGATTACCTGCATTTCCAGAGAGTATTAGAAGTTACTGGTGTTGAATAGTAAGTTTGTCTGTTTCATTGTACAGCCAAAGCATTAATTAAACAAATTGCCGCTTATCTTTCGTGCTGAGCTGCTTTTCCAAAAAACGTGTTCTGGTCAATGAACTGAATCCTTTAAGTAAGATTATCTATGACTCGAGCAATCTATTAGAAGTTACTTAATCTCAACAAGAATTTTGTGTTATCCACAGTACAGCCAGAATATTGATTAAACAGGCAGCCGCTAACCTTTCCCACCGTTCCCAAAGGACATGCTCTCATCTAAGCAGCCTCCTTTTCTACTAATATGGTTCAATTCTGAATATGGAAGATCTGTCTAAATGTTGGGATAAGATGCTTAAGTATTAGCTGAAGGATGGTGCCGATGTTTTTGAATGATAAACTGCTGTTTGAACAAAATAAATGTTCATGATTTTCTCCTAAGGTTATTATAGCTTTGCAAGTAACGAATTTAGTGAGAAAAATGACGTAAATGCTTTTCAAAATATGTTTGAGTTTTAAATAAAAATGCACACACACGAAAAAAAAGAGAGAGAGAGATAGAGGAAAAGAAAAGAGAGAAAGAATCTGCATGCTTAAGGGGAGTCTGAACCCCTTGTACTGACAATGTTAATTTGGCCATTTTCGATGTACCTTTTCTCAAAATCTTCTGTAGATATACGTTTGAATTATTTTGTGTAATTAGATTACACCTTCTAGAAGATTATATTATAAAGTATATTATATTTTTATATTATATTGTATTATTATATTGGGTAAGTCAAAATGAATATAGCGGCTACAAACGGCTATAATTATTTAATGGAAAATAATTTATCGATAAGAGAACAGCGAATGTAGACGGAACTACGAAATTTCTTTATGTAAGGCGTAGGTGCTGTGAAGCGGAAAACTACGCGTGCGAGTTGAAACTTCGCAACGACAAGAAACCTGTTCATTGCGGGCGTCTCATTAGTAAAAATGGCGAGTCCCGTGCAGAAAGCATTCTGCGTGTTAGAATTTGAAAAAATGTCACTCTCTTATAACAAATTCTGTGGTTTCTTCAGTGAGCGAAGTGTGATATCAAATGTTTACCTAGACATGCTTGAGGTATTGTTAATGCCACAGCTAGACTTTGATTCCAAGGATTGCATCTTTCAGCAAAATGGAACACCCCCACACTGGAGTACGGAGGTTCGCACATTTTTAAATCAACATCTTCCAAAGCGTTGGATCTGTCGAAGTGGAGCTGCCGATGATGTCTTCTAATCTTGGCCATCGAGATCTCCGGACTTGGTACCCTGCGATTTTTTTCTATGGGGTTATGTGGAAACATGTTCATTTTGTTTGTGCCTCCCATGTCCAAAAAAATTGCAGAACTCCAAATATGCATTTGTAATGCGCTTGCGTCGGTGACTGAACAAATGCTTCAGAATGTATGGCTTGAAATGAACTACAGTCTAGATGTTGTCCATGTGACCAGGGAAATCACATAGAACATCTATGACACATGTATGCAAAATATTAAAGTTCCCTCTACATTGTTTGTTAATCTTAAAGATAAATTCGTTTTCAATAAATAGTTATAGCCATTTGTAATCGCTATATTAACTTTGACTTACCCTGTATTATATTATTATATTATAAATTATGTATATTATTATATTATAAAGTACACCTTCTAGAAGTAATCTTCTAGAAGATTATGCTGAAATTAGCTTTTGAAAAAGTTTGAGGATTAGAGTAATTTATAGAGTAATTTGTATTAGGCATAGTGATATTTAGCACTTTTCTCCTAAAATAAAATTTGTAATTTTTTTGTCTTAGTTTATCACAAAAAACTCATTTCAGTAAACACTAAAAAACATAATAAACAAATCTTAAAAAATTTACATACCGGTATTCGTGAGGAAACGTACATCGAGTAAAAAAAAAATCACATTTTGAGCAAAACGCGTTTTTGTGTAAAAATCCTCATTTATCAAAGCATTCGATGATAAATTAAAACCAGATATTTCACAGTTCTAATTTTATAGAGATGTAGAGATTAAAGTATGGTATTTTTAGAGTATTTGAAAATGCAAAAGAGCGATGTGTATTGTAGCGAATTTGAAAAATGCAAAAATCTAAAAATCACCATTTTTTAAAGATTTTTGACTTCCAACACCCCTTAAATGGACATTTGCGTGCACAAGGACAAGAATGCACTTCTATATATTGTTTCTTACGCATAGGTTCGTAAAAGATTAAATGCACACAGGTCCGATGATAGGTTAATAAAAATTTATTTTATCAAAATAAATATTTCAGAGCTCTGGAGTTTTCTCCAGAAATATTCGTACAAGTATTCACAGTATCACACAATACAATCAGTAGTTACACTTCAAACTACTAACAACGTTAAACCCAACGCAATGCAAAGCGCATTTAAAGTGAAAGCTAATTCGAACTCCCGCTGACTAACAACTCGCAATTACAAAAACTAAGCAGCTAAACAACTCAGAGCAGATGCTCTCTCTCCGGCTCTCGGGGGCTCTTCAGCGGCCCCCGAGATATTTCCAGTACTTTTTGCTTCTCTAAATTACTGGAAAGCAATATAAGGGTCGAATTACGGTTACAGCTAATATAGTAATCAATTACATTTATTCAATTACAATACTTATTACGGTGATACAAGGACCACACTCACATTTCGCCAAATGGTAGCCAAATTTGGCGACAAAATAAATCACCAAAACCGTTGTCAACTCGGCAGTATCTTGGTTAAATTACCAAAAAGCCCATTTACTCAGTGTTAAACGGACTTGCCACTGTATTCTTATTTTTCCGGCATAGCTTTGTTTAAAAATTTGTTTTGCGTTACACTACGCAGAAAAATGCTACAATTCCACATATCACTGCACTAAAATCTTCTATCTATGTACAAAATTCGTAACAATATGTTAAAGACAGATTTGCTGGAAATAAATAATGAAAACACTTGCATTTTTGATGCTGATATAATTCTCCGAATGAAACTGAAAATTATACTTTTCAAAAAGCATACTTAATAACGTAAAAATAATCGTTATTAGTAAGAATCAACTTTATTAATATCGTATCATTGGCCGTGGATAATGAATGTACACTCATGTCCATAAATTAAGGATAATTCGGAGTCACGCGGAAATCGAACTCTAAAATAAATATATCACCTGTAAAATCACTACACACATCTTCAAGAATCATATGCAAATTTCAGGAACTAACCAGATGAAACCGATGGTACGTCACAGTGATGAGAGTGTAAGAGATAGAAATACAGGCAAAGAAGTAAAATTGTTCTCAATCGCTTTATAAGTATTTCAGTGCAATAACCGAATAGTTATGACACAAAGGACGCATTTGGATGATATTTTACGTGGTAGAATTATCGGCCGTCTGGAATGTGGGCGTACCCAACTGGAAGTATCAGACGAACGTGGAATTGACCATAGTGTCATCTCCAGGCTTTGGCAACGATTCCAAGATGATGGTAATGTGAGTAGACGTTACAGCACAAGTCGCCCCAGAGTTACAACGCCGAATGAGGACCGGTATTTGGCAGTTACTGCCAAAAGAAACAGGCGGAGCACAGCTTTAGATCTGTCTCATCAGCTCTCTTCAGCCACTGGTACGACAATTTCAAGGTAGACCGTGTACAGACGCTTAGGGCAGATTGGTCTATATGCTCGTAGACCTGTCAGATGTTCCACTTACTGCAACTCACTGTCGCCTGCGGTTAGCCTGGAGTAGAGAGCATGCATTTTGGAAACCGGAACAGTGGGCTTGTGTGATGTTTTCCGACGAGTCCAGGTTTTTAGCTTGCAGTCTGATTCTCGCCGGACTTTCATATGGAGAGCTCCAGGTACCCGTTACCACCAAGAAAACATCATTGAACGACACCGTTACGGTGGTGCAGGAGTACTCGTTTGGGGTGGAATTATTCTGGGTTCCAGAACTGACCTGCATAATCAAATTGGAACCATGACAAGCCAAATCTCTCGGGACGTCATTCTGGAACAACATGTACGTTTGTTTCGGGGCGCCATGGGCGAACAATTTGTGTTTATGGATGACAACGCCCGTCCTCACCGTGCAAACATCGTAAGCGAATGCCTTCAGTCGGAGGATATCACCCGTACGGACTGGCCAGCATTCTCACCGGACTTGAATCCAGTAGAGCACGTGTGGGACATGCTTGGCCGACGAGTTGCAGCCCGTCAACCTCCTCCTACATGTCTACCGGAACTTCGGAGAGCATTGCTTTTTGAGGGGTGTAATATTCCCCAAGATCAGATCGATAATTTGGTACTTAGGATGCCTAGGAGCTGCACGGACTGTATTGCATCGTCTGCGAGACATACAATGTATTAACAACATACCAACCATGTAATATTGTTTTTTTGTAATTTGCTCCAAGGAGAAAAAATCACTAATTTTTTTAATAATATCAAACATATAGCATCGTTTTTTGTTCTTTACCTTTTGTTTAATAAATAAGCTTTACAAATGAGTCAAATTTGTTTTGCTTCTAACTCTTCCTTTGCCTGATTTTGCATTATCCTTAATTTATGGACATGAGTGTATTTACTAAGCTAGTACTCTGAGACTGAATGTTGATGTGATTATTAATGATAATATCCATCTAGTACAATACTGTTTTTAAGCTTGTTATGATTACTTTTTATTCCACATTTTAAAATCAACGTCCACAGTTTCAGTTTCGAAAAATAAATTAAAAATAGCACTATTATTCGACATGTCGGATTTATTATTTTATGTCAAAAGTTTAACATTCGGACTTGGACATTTCACTTTTTTTAAAAAAAAAACTTTATATCCAAAACCACGCTTTATACCATTATTATATATTTAAATCGTGTGGTTTTTTATTTAATTTCCAAATTTACTGTTAATTCGAAGTTCTTTGTGTTTATTTTTGTAAGTTCTTCGAAATCCTCATTTTACATTTATCAACTTGAATTATACCAGAACTTTCGTAAAGGAAAAGAAAATGAAAGATGGCTAGAAGCAAATTTTCTTCAGATATGATATGATTTTCGACTTAACAGCCAATTTTTTTCGTACATTACACGGATGAGAACTCCCAGCTGTAGCTCTAATATCTTGTTAATTCTCTTGGGAAGCTGCGTGATGCCATAAAAGTTATTATTTCGCAAGTCTTACCGCCCTTCTGAGTTTATAAGATGTAAAGGAATGGGATTTTATATTTCTGTAGCTCGCGAATTTCTTTTAAATGCTACTTTTTGAAATTAATGTTTAAGACTGGCTTTTCCACGAATTGAAACTCGAAATCACGAAGATAAGGGTCCAGATAATCAAATATTTTGTCTACCGGACTTTATATGTAAGTGTAAAGGAGTACCCTACCTTACAGTTACATCATGAAGCAATATACCTCTGAATTTATTAGCAGATCTTTTACAACTTATTATTGGAGTAGATTATTAAGCTATTAGAAGTTTTATGTAATCCGCAAAGCAGCTACATTAGGTTCTCAATTTTTATATTTTTGACAAAATAATTAATCTATACCTGATTATTCACAGCCTTCTTCCAGATAGACTTCGCAATACTGTTATGAATTTTGTATTTAGTTAGATATGGTTAATAGAATTGTAATTAAAATTGTGCAATGCAGCTCGTGATATATTTTAAGAGAAAACTACGTTGGAAAAGTAAAAATACTTCTGAACGTGCACTTAACATTGAATTCAATTTTATCTCCGTAACTGATATTTAATTTGAATAAATCTAATTATTAACTGTAACCGTAAACCTACTCTTTTGCTTTCCAGAAACGTCGAGAAGATAGAAATTACCAGAACCTTCTCGTGACCGTTTAAAAAGTTTTAAAAAGCCGGAGAGAAACATCTCAGTTCAGTTGTTTACTTAGTTCTTATTGTTGATTGTAGCGAATTCGCGGTGAGATGGGATTAGCTTTCTCTGCGCTTTGAATTACGTTCTATTTAACATTTTAGTAGTTTAAAATATAACTACTGTGTGATATCGTACGAATATCTTTGAGGAAAATTAAGCATTTTGTTTCATTTCTTGTGATAAGAATAAATTTTATTAACTTTTTATCAGACTTGTGCATTGAATCTATTGCGAACCTGTACGCACTCAACAATACCACTTAATATCAGGCCTAGTTATTCAGTAAATAAAGTTCTCAGCACCATATTTCACTTTTAAAACATTTTGAAAGAACAACTGTTTAATATTCTCCGAAAATGTGAATCTTCTAAATGTGTAATTTTTCTGTTTTTTCACATGGTGTAGAACAGCCAATCACGACGTCACTTTAGGGTTACCACGTACCGGTTCTTTATGAAAAATACAGGGATTAGCAATAAAGGAACAGAAGGAAAAAAATAGGGTTTCTCTTGCAGTGATGAAACTGGTAAAAAGCAGTTGCTGTGCTACTTCATTTGTTGGTCTGAAACAGATGGATGTTAACAGCGGTCATAGAAGCATCTTTATATTATGTTCAAAAAACCGCATTTCTATGTAAATACATGTAATGCGTATGCATGTACATTTCTGTGTTTAAAATAAGATTTAAGCTAAGGCGTTATTTTTATGTTAATCCTTTCCGTTTTCGTTTTCAAGATTTAGACAGCAACGTAAATTAAACATAGATCTTCCCTAAATATTACACATATTTACAAAAATTCTAGATGTGTACATTAGATATAACCCTAAAACTTCCTTTTTCTGGTGATATAGGGGTTTTATGTGAGTATATATGAACAAAATAAAAGTTTTAAATATCTGTGGATTAAATATAATTTACGTTTTTATAATAATGCTTCACGCTATCTGCAAGTAATAAGCTGCATTTATCTCTAAGGAACAGGAAGAGAACGGTAGTTTAATTTAAGCATATTATTTTAACACGGATTTAGATATTCTGATGACGTCATTTTCTTAGATTTAAGTTAATAGGCTTATGCGATTAAAGATATTATTAATGCGTTTTCTAACGATATTTGCAGAATGGCAGATATATATAATGTAATTAAATTCTAGGAACATATTCCTTGGGCACTGATACAAAAGCAGATCAAATTCTGCGAAATCCTTTCAATGCGTAGGGTAAACTCTTTTGCGGGCAATATAATAATAATACTAAAAACATCATAGAGTATGACGCATGCGTAGACACATAAATGACCAGTAGATGCAATACATGCATCGCACGATAATGATGAGATTGGTGTAACCTTTGAAGGATGCCTGATGTCTCATGTATTTTTGCAGCACAGATTTAATTCTGGCGCGGACTGGCTACAGGTTAGTTTTCGTGGGTTTTCTTATGTGTATGTAGATACTAGCCAGTTTACCTTAGATCGTCCACCCCACATACATTCTCCTGGGCAGATAATCCAAGCATGCTTTGCCATAATCAAATAAATAAAACTAAACTAATTCTGGCGACAAGTCTTAAGAGTCAAACAGTGTCTCATAATCGAGCTTCATCGTCATTTTAATGCATGTACTGCAGTTCCTTTTTGTTCATTTAAATAATTCTTGTAATTACTGATGATTTAGACGACTTTCTCGTTTACCATGTTCTTTGTACTTATTGTGTTTTTCCATTCACATTTCACCAGCACGCACTTGTCAGGACTGAGTGTTCGGATTCTTGGAAAACATCTTCGTGAACTCCTTAAATTCTGATCTGGAACAGGGAGCTGAATGCAGCTATGTTCTGTGGTAGACTATTGTGATTAAGTGGTAGAAGAACTGCACTTTAAAGGGATTTAAAATCCTCTTTTATTAAATCACAATTATTTACAACCGCTTCCCAACTCGGGAGGGATACAGAAAATAGAGACCGCACTTGGGTCTAAAATGAACAATCAAATAAATTTAATAAAGTAGCAAGATTTAACTAATACTGACGCACTTGGAATTACTTCAATAAGTAATCACGTAATAGCGCTACGGCTTAGAATTTAAATACTAGCTGGTCAGGCGAACGTTGAACAGAGTAACAGTGGTCTGAGACTAAAAGCTCTCTCGCACTGAAAGGTTTCTACCTTTCTTTTAAATAGTACTTGGCTCCACTTCAAATTAGCATAAAGCTGAAACGCGCGCTTATTCTAACGGGAAGTTGAAATGAGAAGAGATAGAAAAAGTAAGATTAAAATAAAACTTTGTTAGTTTAACTAAAACCTTACACACTGTATAACGAAAATCATTACTTTTTCCGTACTGTGTCACCCTGACTACAATTTTTATTACCCCCTGCATAATGGACGGTTAAAATTGCATCAACGACTCGTATTAATAATAATTGTAACTTGTATTATTTATTATAAAAATAAACGTGTATAAATATTTTTCAACAGTCAGTTTTTCAGTATTTTCATTCGTGTTATACGCTTTCACTGCTTGTACTCTGAAGCAAGTGCCAAATTAATGTAACTATAACATCATAGTAGTTATTCAATAGTGGGCAATAAAGGTCCATTTTAAAAGGGTTCATATCGGCTCTAATTCCTGCAAAATTCGTTCTACATAACCATATTTAGAAAATTGTTTCAGAATAATAAAACTTCGGTTATATCAAAACAGTAATAGCTTTATTTCTCTCCAATCATCTGCATAATTCTGCGCTTAAAGTAAGAAAGAATTGATGCATAAAATTATAAACATAAAAATTCAGTTTTCTCTTTTTATTATGTAGTTGTAACTGATTCTTTCACGACGATTTTTTTTATTATTTCCAATGGCGGACACGCGCAGTTATTGGCGTACACCATTACTAAAAGCTGTGGTCACTTTATTATGGAGGTACCTAATAGGTAGGCCACCGTTACCTCCTGTGCATGGGCAGAAAATTTACATCTATGCCTTCTCTGGGATTCGAACCCGAGCCCTTCAGTACGGTAGTCAAAGACACCAGCTACTTTTCCGTCTGGGCGACCTTTCATCGATATTACTGATATAAAAATTCAGTAAAGCAGCAGTCTTAGACTAGTATAGATTAAGCTTCTTTTTTAGCTAATTTTAAATTTTATATTAGAATGCTTCTCTTCTAGTTAGTTATTAATCATGTTATTGGTATTTTCAGATGTCAGTTCTCAAGATGGTTAGTAATCAGATTGTAAGATTGCAACTACCAAGTGAAATCCACTAGATACTCTTATCAAAGCTGAATTTTATGAGCAAAATTCTCCTTCTCCCGTGTATATTAATTAATTAAAAACTACTAAAATGCTATTTAAATTATTAAATACTCTAAAGAAAAAACTAATTTATTATTTCTAAAAAAAAATGAGATAAAATGATAGAAACGATAAGACGAAATTACTTAAATTCTAAAAATCCGCTACGTTTCGACGATTTTACAGTTTTTAGAAAGATATGATTATTCATATATGGCAAAGAACACACTAGGGCTATCTTCTTAGGAGAAGGAATGCTTTTGCAAAGGATCTTTTAAGAAAAATTGGCTCGTATTCGTTAACAAGTTTCAGAAAGTGTGAAATCATCTAAATTGACAGGCAGTGACTTTTTAAAAATACTTTATGAGAAAATGTCTTGAACTGGACCGACTTAGAAGAAGAATTAGCGTTACATATAAATACATGTTTTCCGTTATAAAGACAATGTAACTACTGCAAAGAAGCCAACTGATTTTATTGCTATTTTCATAAATTTTAAAAGTATCAGCAACATCACTGAAAATTGACTCCGGCAAACGTACTGCTTCTCACCAGTTTTTTACAATATGTTCATTAAATTGTGATGTACTTCAGGCCTTGCATTTCAAAGAGCTAAATATTTTACTGAATTATATATTGGAAAATGTATTTTGAATTTTTAAATGTGCCATCTTTAAGTTCGATTCGCTCTTGTGCTGCTTACAAAACTGTTAACTTAAAATAGTTATATCTCACTTGTCTGAGATTAACATCAGAGCAGATTTATGAGTTTTATTCACGAGAAGCAGCAAAGGATTGCATGTCTGGTTGTCATGTGGCTATGAACCCACGTAGAGGATGGAACAAATTTGCCCATCTCAACTCCAATTTCGAAGGAGAATCCCCCGACTGGCGGATTTTAAGGTCTCTCCCCTCTCTTCCTATACAACAAGAACTGTCAAAAAGACTTTCAGCTGCTCGTGTATTTTAAATACCTCTGCACTGCAAATACATTATTCACTTACAAATAATCAGTTTTCTAGGGCACTCAAATCCGGACTAAACGCTAACCGAAGTACTGATCTGTTATAAAATAGCTAATATTCTTTATAGCTAATACTCTGGGAAATAATTTCAGTTGGATAAAAATATATATTCTGTCGCCCATGTATAAGCTAATAAGTAACTGAAATCCCTATCTATCTACACTTATTTTTCCTCTCCGATGTAAATCATTAATCCATGGAGAATTTAATTATCCATTCATACATGTGACTGAATGTATTAAAGTTGCTTCTGAGGTACTTGATGCATGATCCATATCTTAAAAGCAAATAATACAGAGATTTCGTCATTTTACTAGTATGGTAATACATGGTTTCTTTTAAACATTTTGTTAGCGATTTGCTTTAAACATCTAGTAACTAAATAAACAATTTTTAATTGCATAATACAGCAGTACAATGTTTCTAAAATTAATTTGATTAAATCCATTCAAAACAATCTTAACCACATTTCTGAATGAAATCTTTCTTTAGTATTTAAAAAGTAAACTAAATATTTTATACCTTTACTTTTCAAATTATTTTAGTAAAGTACAAAGAATGCCACACAGTTTAAGTTGATAATGGTCCAACAGGCTTGAAGAATAAAGTCTGGAAGATATCTTCTCAACGTCTGACACATAACCTTTCAAAACTATGACCAATGACGCATAAAATTTCGAGAGTAGTGGAAGCGCTACTTTATCTAAAAGCCTTTTTTTATGTTTTGCTTTTTCTCTTTGATGAGTTACCTCGCTAGCAACCCGTCCTTTTTGGTATTCTGTAGGCTGCTGTTCGCTTTATGCCTTACTATCGCATAAAGAACATCGTATTCTGAACTCCCTTCGCCAGTGTGGAATAAACTTATTGATCGCTGTAGAAGTTTTTTTCCCAAAAAAGAAATAAAAACAATCGAATTTTTATTTTTATTTATATCGAAATTCACAATTCACAACTTGTAACTCTGAAATGAGCAGTTTATGATGTAAGTTGCATAATTTATGTAAGAGACAGCAGGAAGAGGGGTCTTATAAATGTGATCTAAGTATGCAAAGGCATCCCCTACTTTTTAATTCTCTGTATGCGCTTTTCATTCTTTATCTTTTGTTATCAGAGCTCATGCATTTGATGTTTAATCTGTTATTTCATTCTATTTCGCCTTATTTGAAAAATGTAAAGGTATGCATCTTGCCTTTTAGTTTCAAGTGCAATTTTAGTAATTCAAGTATGCCATCCCAAGTGATTTATAAATGCATCATTTATGTTCTCCAGCGATCAAAATAACTATTTTAGTTAGAACGAATTGCCATTAGATGATTTCTAGTTTTCGAAAATATTCCGTAAGTCAAGAAGGTTTGTATATAAAATGCTTGAATTGCTTATGGTACTTATCCAAATTATTTCACACAGTGTTTAAAAATGTAGAGCAATTTAACATAGATTTTGAATTGCCAGACCAATTTTTAAGTACTTCCTTACATCGACAAACTGCTATTTTGTTTACATCAGAAGTATTTCAAAAATATCCAATGAAATACCAATGTAAAGCTAATTCCCGTCTGCAAGATATGTAACTGTTATTTGGGACAATTTTGCTTCATCCATCTGCTGGAAACATAAAGTCTAACTACAATACAGAAAGCCACATTAAAGAGTGGAAAATCTTGGAAATATTTAATATAGTTTATTGTTCTCCTGAAGCTAGATATGATGTACAGCAGTTTGACATGTTATTGATGAAATCGAGCAGTGATTTTGGGATTAAGGAATTCTATTCTTGAGTAAAATCTTGTCTGACTTGATAAGTGGACTGTCGTAGTTCGTTATAAACCGATGAGAGGAATAATGTTCGTCCTTCAAATTCTGAATAGTATTGAAAATACTAGACATAACAAGACGTACTCTAGATCCATTTAGAGGAATTCAGGACCAGTGTCTTAAAAGGGACAACATACTGATGCAGGATTTCATCCTATAAACTTTATCTCTTATATAAGAACTACATTCATAGAACCGGTACTGTAGCCGATACTGTATAGAATCCGTACTGCGTAGGACTGACATCATACACAACCGGTACCGGCATATGATCGACACAATAAAACAGAAATTTTCATAACGATGCAATAATGAGTAAGAGGATTAATGCATCTTTGCCCATTTTACAGCGTCTTCGGAGGTATATGATAGACACTGCGTCAAATGGACACCGGCATAACATCGAAATGGCATAGGAATGACATCGGCATGCGATGGACGTTGAAAAATGAAGCCAAGGATTTTGATTAGAATAGCACATAATTATGAGAGAAAGAATGTGATACAATTATTGTTTCCGGGCAAAGAACTGTCTTTCAAAAAACTGACACTGGCGCAAGACGGACAACAGCATAGAACTGACAACCACCTAGAGTCGGAACTAGCTTTTAAGTTGCCATGTCGGTCCAGTGCCTGCAAAGAAATTGTCGTTTCTATGCAGTGTCGATGGTGTGCCGCCTTTTCAATAGAATGACGGTCGAACACATGTTCTTAAGAATGGGAAGACTAAACAACCTGAAAATGGTACTGTTATAAATGGGCACATCTTCATGTCCATAATGATTCTTTTCAATGATGTTAGCAGAAATACAATAGTTTTCTAATTCTTCTCAAGCAAAAGAAGCATCTTCAAGGAAAAGTATGTGTCGAGAAGAGAGCATTACCTCGCTATTTTAAGTTCTAAGCAAAGCATCTCAGTTCTTTGGGTTTGCATGAGGCGTACAGTAACAGAATATTTTCAACACGCCACTTTGCATAAAGTCCTTATATTACAGCAGTTGATAAAACAATTCCCTGATAACGTGATCTGTGAGTCTGCCAACGATTCTCCTACCAGTGTATCTGCTGAATTATGCAGTACATCTTTAATTAAATGGTGTATGAATATTTTAGATATGTAACCAGTGTTGCATGAATTTGTGATACACAGACTATTTCTACCATAATATCTACGAGAATATCAGCCGAGTTGAAATCTTCTCCAAAACCTACATTTGATGTGCGGCGGGATATTGAGCTTTGGGGAGGTATGTTGGTCTTACAGGGATCATCTTGCCATCTGTAGGCTACATTTGGACCATATTTATAGTTTAATAGTTTGGAAAGGTTAAAAAGCAAGAATAACGCTTTCAGATAACACTGCTTTAGTTAAATCATTCAAAGCCTTAACGAGGTCTTCAAAATTCAACTTCCCAAGATCACTTATTGTTGTTATTACTAAATCCCCTGATATGAACCTTAACCAGATTAGATCCACGAATTTTATCGTGGCCAAAAAGCAAATGTTGTGCCTGTTGTTTGACTAAGTTTTCGACAGCTTATAAGTGACAGGACATGTTGCCGATCTGCTCCTGATTTTGATGGAGAATCTCTCCCAGGACAATCAAAGATTTCTTATCTTTGTCTTTCATCCAATCAATCTCTAGAGAAGACTTTCGGCTAGTGTGTATTATAAGTGCGCTCATGCCGGAAAGACTTTAAAGATTCGCAAACATCCATACCTTCTCCGTTATTCGAATGGCTATGGCATGCGGATGCCCTATGAACATAGTAATACAATGGCACAACTAATATAATTAGACAATAAAATGTTTCTCTTATCAGTTGATCTGCATACGCTTACGTTGTTTCTTTCCCAAAGGAAGTGTATCATTGCTGTCCACTTTTTGTGTTAGTACAGCTGTGGCAATTAAGAACAATGGCAAACTCTTGACTTTTAGACATTGGGCTATTACTCATAAGAAAGCATAAGAACACGAAACCAATACTAGAATTGCAATGCAATTCAATTAGCAGCACAGAAAGGTAATTTAAATAATGCTCATTTCTCTTGTTTTTGTACAAATTCCTGAAAATTAGAAAATTTTATTTATACCCTGATACTGTAATGAAGGAAAAGCAATTGATCGTAAAATCCGATATTTTATTTTATGTTATGTGAATGCTTATGTACTAACTGTTTTATAACTAGTGATTTCATCTAAAAGCGCAATATACATAACTTGAATTGGTACACTGGTAAAGGGAGGACATACCTTTTTATTTTTTAAGCACATATAACCGTGTCGTTAAAATATTCTATATATTTCACGAATATGCCTCAAAAACAAAGATAGCATAAATGGAAATGAAGGAAGCGTAAGAATTCATTGAAAGGAATAATCGAACAATAAGCAATGCACGAAAACCTTAGCTAGTGCATCACTTGATCTGTGCTTATGCCAACCACTCACTTCAACGCCTTTTCTTTTCCCCATTCTCTGACATGTCCCTATCAGACTAAGGATTAAGAGCAATTTCTAAGCAAATACCTTCATGCGAGCGTGAAATTCCCCATATCTAGAGATGGAGGAGACGACGGGGTATTTGTCATTGGAAGGAGTCGCTTGGAAATACGATGACTGAAGTTTCAAGGAAAGATAATACAAAGTGCGAGATGGATCGAGAAGGATTCAGGATTTCAACGAAATAAAAATGGGTTTAAATCAAAATCAGCTCGAGTGGTATTAAAAGACAATTTCTGACATGTTTTCTTTGCATTCTGGTATTAAAGGATTTATGCTACATATCTGGGGTACATTTATTCACAGCATTATTATTGATTTATAGATTATTTACATTGCTTATTGTCTTTCAGATTTTTATTCTGTTTTTTAGGGATTCACCCAACAAATTTGTACCTTATTTATTTATATTATTAACTCTGTCTAAGTTCATCATGATCCATTATTTTAATTCAGTTTGTTTCCTAAATTTCGGAATGCTGAAGTTCGATTATTTAGGGTTACTGTAAAAGTAATAGACATATTAAATGCTTATAAATCTAGATGTGCTATTAAAATCAGGAAGTATTTAAAACTGTTTTGTGGAGGAAGTTTGAGATATCATCTTTTTGTTTGTTTTTGTGACGTTAATATCATGCAAGTGGCTTTAACAACAGGTGAGCAATATAGTTACCATCAAGCAGAAATAGTTTTTTGCGCAATTAAATATTTAAAGAGCCTTTACGACTATTGCACAACATTATTTTATAGCATGGTGATGTCGATAAAACTGTCTCGGCGTTGGACTGACTTTCAGCAGATAGGAACATGGGACTGATATGTTGCACAGCAAAAAGTCCGGAATTGACACCCACGTGACTGCTTCATGTGCAGCTGGATCGAGAACCGAGCTCTTGTTCCTTTCATTCTTACACGTTTGGACAACCTTAAACAGATCATCACAGTAGTTTTAGGGAATCTTGACATAAGCTCACTGAGATGAGTTTGGGAAGGTTTTGACCATCGTACTGATATCTATCATATTACAGAAGGTTTTAGACACAAAACATGTTATCCATGTAAACTTCAATCATAGTCTTCCAAACATGCATGTAGAGAACGTCCCAACAAAAGCGCTGGAATTTACATACTCAATAAATTCCTTTATTTTTAGAAAATGGAAAATATTTTTATATATTTAGAACAGGCAAATGTTTCGATTTAAGTTGTAGAGACATTAGGTTATTTTGAAACATGAGACGTGAAAAATGAGCAATGCCCTAACCGGGACTCGAACATGGACCTCTCGAATACTCGCTGAGTGTGCTACCGTTACACCAGAAAGCATGCAGAAAGGAGAGAGGTAGTACTCTCCTTTTCTGGCGGCTGGATATTAGGAGATCCAATGACACTGATTAATGAGACACTGAATTTCCCCTCTAAGTTCTTTCGTTGTTAGTCTTTCTAGGATTCTAAGTTCAGATTCTTCGGTACTTGCAATAATGATCTCGTTAACAACAGCAACGTTTCAGCAGACCGGTTAGATTGAGAGGGTTGTGATTTAATGTTTTCTGTCGAACCTGTGTCCTCAGATTTCTTTATCAGTATGTGAAGTGAAATATTTGTTAGACTCGATTACAAATCTGATCCTCGTGTTGTACATTAGCTAATTCTTCTACAGTAGTAAAGTTTCCATCAACGACAAAAATAAAAATGGCTACCTGTGCAGTATACGTTGCACTCGTTGATTCAGCCATCGCTGCAGAATAAAATATATAGTCCTTGCATTTGGATTTTAATTATTGAATATATCTACTGCCAGATTCTCCATTAGTCTCACTGCTCTTACACGAGACTAACTAATGTTCTTGAACCTGTAAAGGACAACGCACATCAGCTGCACACTGAAGACATTCTTTTACGAATTCGCCATCAAGGAAAGATTTTCTACTTTTTCCAGTTTCTTATGTTATTATGTTGCTAACATGAACACTATTTTCGAAGTCTTTATTCTCTCTGTAAAAAAAAGCTTGTTGAAAATATTTTAATTCATTAATTTGTTTTAATTCATATAATGTCTCTTGATGTTATATTCTTTTACTATAGCTACACTGCGTTGCAAATGAATCAAACTGCCTTTCTCTTGTCCTCAACGAAATGACCACTTTTCATACAGAAAAATCACACTTTTTCTTCAACCTTTTATTTGTTGTTGTTATCACGGCTTAATATTGCGCACAATTTCAGAATCTGAAATGAGCACGAGTACTCTAGTTTAAGTCAATTATACACACCCTACTTATTACCAACCAAACATGTGTTTATATTTATCTGTTCCTTTGCCAACTGATTGCAAAGTTGAGAGAAATAGAATTGCAAAAAATGCTTTCTCCCCTCTCGGCACTTTGAACAAGATTTGTGTGAAAATGTGTATGGGAAAGATTCCAGGCGTGGTTGCTTTTGTGTTTATTTCAGTCAAAAAGGGCATCACGGTGGGATACTAATCATCAAAAACCTGAACTGGGTGAGATGAATCTGAAACATCTTACAAACACTTCTGTGGGGAAAATTAAAGGAAAACAAAGAATTTTGACAGTTGCATTGACAGTTTCATTTTTAACTGATCGAGAAGACTCGACTGGCCCCTAAAACATCTTCGGCGGATTAATCTCCTAATCCGAAGACTCCTGATCTGTTAATTTAAAGAACGCAAAACCGTCCATTCAGAAGGTGGAACTCCGATAACGATCTAAATACCAAAACAAAAGAAACCGATAGGGACAAAAATATTCCTCTCCCTAAAGGATAAATTGCCTGCAAAACTTCAAGGTTATAATAATATGCTCATTGCTTCCTCTTTCCCAGGATAGTAAAAAATTTCAAAATTTTCATCATGGCGTCAGCCTTGAACAGAGCTCTATCTGACAGTTCAGTCAAAATCTTGAGCGTAATCAAAGAACCCATTTATGTTCTTTGTGTTAATGGTTTTGGATGCTATATGATGTCCTTAGATATGTATATAATGCATCTTGTTTCTGTAGAACAAAATGTTGCACCTGCTTTGCATAACCTTTGTTTAGAAAATAGAGAAATGTGGTGGTGAATATTAAAAAAAAACTGTACCGTGCAAAGGTATTATCTTATTCTAATATGCATGGGATCCTAAATTATTAAACATGGATGATTTTAAGGGTTAATAAATGTTCAATCAAAACTTGCCAAAACTCTGGACCGAATTCTGGAACTTTCAAAAAAGGTTTTAGTCAAATGTATCTATAAAGTTTGCTGCAACTGCATAAAATACTAATTCAAAGCGTAAAGAAAATCTGATGATGCCAAAACGTTCGTTCGTTATATCCAGGGGTTTGTTACAAACCAGATTCTCTATGGAAGTGTTTGATGTAATTTATAATTTGAGATCCTGGCACGTTTGGTCATAAAGTCACAGATAAACTTAAGAAAACTAATATACTTGGTTTCCATAGGTTTTTAAAGATGGATTAGAAGGATTAAACGTAAATTTGTAAGAAACAAATTCTGCAGTTATATATGCACACTACATATAACGTTTTATTATTAGATAGAATCCTAATATACTGGGAAAAAGAAAATTCATGAGCTGTAGAAAATTCATGGGCTGTAGCTCAAAAATAATCTTTTGAGGCCGTAATATGATTTTAGGTTATAATATTGTCACGAAATGCCCACGACGAAATTGGTGATATACCATAGACAGATGGAGAAACTACTAGAACAAGTTCTTACCGGTTTGGTCCAGAATGTTCTCGAACGCAGTCCGAAAGCTATATAAATCATGCCCGTACATGGAGTAGCAGTCCATAGTGTGTCTCGTCAATCTCTTAGTCGATCGCGAGTCTATAGAGTTGATCGTCAGTCTAGTGTCCAGTTGGCCGTCGAGTGTATCGCAAATTGGCGCATCGGAAGTGTGTATCCCTGAGGCTATCGAGTGCATCGCGAATTGTAACGTGGAGAGTCTCGAGAGTACGTTGAGTTCCGAGAACGACTGAACCGAGCCGGGAGCAACACTGTAGTGCTTTGCCGGGAAGCTGTCTTCACCGTTACTGCCAGATAGCCTGAGGAATGTTACTGATTGTTTGAGTGTGTTTGCCCTAGATTTTCGAGGACTGTAAACGTGCTTTTGGAGCTGTCCTCAGTAATAATGTCCAATAAATTCTGTTTTCATTCTTCATCAAGTGTTTTCGTCAATCACTCCAAATCCACGAACCCATAAGAACGTAACAATATAACTGCACTCTTTTACAAGTAAATAAATGTATTTCATATTAAGTCGATAGCTACCATGCGACGATTAACGTGCCTAATTTTGGCATAATGACAACGTAATTAAAAATATTGTATGAAATACCTAAATATTCTATAGACACTAAATCGAGTTATTTTTTACATATGGCTGCTTTCGAAATAAAACTGCACCACAAAAGCCAGAGTGAAAGTCTGAGTTCATTTTCTGCAATTCTCCGACATCTACTCTGAACGCCACTCTAGAATGAATTCATCCTAACTGCTATCTTATGCAAACAGTTACATAAATATTCCTAGAGTTTTAGGTGAACTTTTGCATTACATTTGCAAAGCGAGAGGAATGCTATTGCCCTAGCACAATATCTCTTCTGTTGAAAGCTAACGAGAATTATGCTTTCAGCCTCTAGGGTATGTGGAGAGCATTTTAATGCGCTTCCAAACGATAAGGGAGTTTAGACGCAAAGCCCTGCGTAAAGGGGTAATTTAGATGCATGGACTAACTATTGAACGCTATCAAAACGAGACGCATTAGAAATAGAGTTCAAAAGGATTTTGAGATTGGAGACTTCTAATCGAGAAGATCGCTTAAGGATTTAAATGCACCTTTGATTTATCCGGAATATAAACGGTGTTTTTGTCCCGCGATACTTAAATACAAATTGGTATTTTAAATAAACATGATCTTAAAAAACAAATGCTTACTCTAAATATAGAGCAATTTTATCACGGAGGGGGGGAAAGCAAATTCCGCTGGATGGTTGCTGGGTAAAGGCATTAATAACAAATGTCTAGTATATAACTACGTAAATAAACATTGCGTAACACACTTTCTTATTGAAATTTTCATTTTTAAATTAATCAGATTAGCTAGGATGCAACTAAATAAATATTACATTGCAAAGTTTTGTTTACTGAAATTTGCATTTATGAACTAATCAAATTCTGGAGATGCATTCAAGATGTTTACTTTGGATCAAGATTATCATACAACCAAATCTGGTTTTATACATTACCCGATAAATGCTCAGAGCTTTTTTATGTCATTTTTTATGACAAAACATTTACGCATACGAAATTTCAAAGCAATCGGAAGATTCCTTCTTAGTGCGTCGATTTTTTTGTTATAGAGTGTATTTTGTGTCGTATACTCAAAGTCAAGCATAACTTATAGTAGACTAAAGCCGTTGTTTTTTTTTTCAAATGGCCGGATATTTGCGACTTAATACATTATAAAGAAAAGGCTAATACTCATTTGCCATTTAGAAGTCTCATCACCAAGAACATTGCCCACAGTAATAGGGATTATCCTTTGGTCATAATACCCCTGTCTTTCCCACAGTACAACACAGGCGTATCATGACAAATAAGAAATTCTATTTAAATTTTAATGGAGGCGGATCCAAAATTTTCCATCTATCTTTCCATACCAGCCTTTAAAAAGTAATTTTGGATTGTCAGTATTTTAAGCGCATCCATACCGCACAGATATTAAACACTTATATACAAACATCTAAGTCTTTCCGAGATTCGAACCCTGACGCAACGATACGGTACCCAGTATCTGTAACCATTACAGAGATGAGCGCGACGGGTAACTCAAAGTTTGCTACTTTATATTAGATTTTTGAATCGGATTACTTTGGATTTTTGTGGAAATCCCAATGAAAAGCAAGATTAGTATCATTCATATATATATATATATATTCAAAGAGATACAAGAGGTGTGAAAAATAATAAGAAAAAATTCTAGTAATTGCAATAAATGTGAAAAGATAAGAAGAAAAAGTTGCAAATTTCTGTATTTTTTTAATTCACAAATCTTAGGAAGCTCTCTAAAATTCACGAAAAAAAAAGACACGTACATTTATGGCGGGTTTAAGGAAATTAAAGCTCGTATCACTTAATGTATCGAAGGATTTCAAGTAGTAAAATAGCGTAAAACTATGCTGGTAATGTGTTCTTCTAAAGAACCTTAAAATGCATATACGTAAATATTTACAACTCCTTCTAATATAGGAAAGCGATGGGACTTGATTTTCTCCTCTCAATAGTATTCATACACACTTGTGTTTCTTACCATTAACATCTCTCAAAATTTTCACTCAGCACAGTAGTGAGACAGAAATATGAATGTGTGACTAAAGGCAAAATCCTGGTGTTCTTCCACTAACAGCTATCCGGTCCTGGTTTTGGTGGATGTCGTACAAAGTTCTGAACTGCGAAATTTCAGAAAGGAGTTATCTAAAGTTCAGAGTTATCTGGAGTAAATCTAAAGTTCTAGATTAACTCACTTCTCTTTTGTCGAAAAGCTGCCATAGGTATTATATTCAAAGTATAAATTCAGATATGTTATAAAAAATCGCATACAATAAACAAATTAGAGTACTAGAGCGAGGTTACTATGTAAAATCTTAACCACAAAGGCGAACGTTTTTTGGTATATGGTACACTGCGCAAAAATAAACAAGTAAATAAATAAAAATAAAAATAAAAAATAAAAAAAGCTGAAATGTTTCAGATTTAAATTAAGTCCAAACGGCCGTTTTTTTAACGTTTTGTGTGTTACCTTTATTTATTAAATATCATGTTTTTCGCACTTAAACCATAAAATTCGATTCAACAGCAATATCGCAAAATAATTTAAAATGAGCATATCTTTAGAATTTCCGATACACAGTTCCGCGGCCTGAAGATAAAAAGGTTTTTTCCCCCGTAGGGTGTTGCCATTGCTCACTTTTAAATCGTTTGAGTTTGTTCATCAAAAATTTGTTTAAGTTTTAAAAAATATGAAGTAGATAATAAAAGATTACAATAATAATAGATAATAAAAGTGATTAAAATATGAAGTAGATTTAAGATTATAGTTAAAATCCTTTTTCGAAAAATTATAAAATTATTTAAAGACATAAATTTTAAAAATAAATCATAAAAAATGGACGAATTTTATTTGAAATGAACCTAAATTTCGAAATGTGAAAGAAGGAATCAAGCAAGTTTAATAACAAAGAGATATTAATAAATATGTATCAAATTCAATTAACATTGAGGAGATAAATTTTTGAGAGCTAATTTTTTAAAAACTACTCTGTGATATTTGCAAAATTTACACACAAAAAGTCTGATTTTGTGTCAAAATACTTATATTAGAACAACGCTATATATATATATATATATAATACATATCCTAAATCGCGCTTTCGAGACATGAAAAACGCAATTTCAAATGAGTAATACAATCGGCCCAGTAGAACGGGATTTATAGAACTGAACTTTTTTCCCGCAGTGTATATTTTAGGTAAATTTTGAACGAAAAGTTGCGCCCTTAGTTCTGCAAAATTCAAAGTTATACGGCCTGCATTCGATTCCATTAATGAGCATATTGATATACCACTACTAAAGCTGCAGACTATTACGAGTTCTCAATTGCGTTTCTAGTTTCTCTAGATGTAAAAAGAATTTACATTTGTTCAATCTATTTATCATTTGGTCCTAAAACATTTGATCAAAATGTACATCGTATAATAAGAAGAAAAGGGCCTTAGTGGTTAGGTTTTAGATGCAAACTACACCCTGGTGAGCCACTTTACGGTTGTTATATGATTTTTTTTAATATACGACTAAGTTTCTTTGACAGCTTATACATTTCAGATATTAAGATTCCAGGTTTTTAATTTTTGTTATCAAAAGTCAAAAATAGTGGCGAAGTGCTCTGTAATTCGTGCTCATAGTTAATTGTAGCGGAACTTATATTACCAGCATTTCTAAAGGTGCGATTTGCAGTGATAGATTTGAAATTATAATAAACAATTCATATAAAATGGTTATGATGGAAGGAATGTTATTACCGGCACCTAAGAGAGCGTTCAGACTGTGGTAGATATATTGCTGATAGTCCTAAGGCATAAAAGTCATTAGCTTCTTTCACATCTGCGGATAAGGTTTACAATGAGTCAGAGAAGGTAAAGTTGTGCATGTGTGCCTATGCAACTGATTATTACATTTAAAAATCGTTATACCTACTAAGGTTTGGTGGTCCAGCAAAGAAGTTTAGCTTATTCCTCTTGTGCCTCGTAAAGATTTTGTGTCGAAGTTTCATTGTCGCATTTAGACAAAATTTCCGTAGTTTAGCAATGGCTAGTTGTCTAGTTACGGAGGTTCGGTTCTTGCTAATTGCATGAAACCTTCGTTTTAACTCTCTCTAAAGAAAGAAATGCAGGCATGGTAGCTGCAAGTTTATAATTCAAACAGCTTCAAGAAGGATCGAACACAGATTCGAGATCAGCTTTGCGAGGTACTGAGGCATATACCGAAACCTACATTAAGTATTCATTTAGTACTTAAAGATACAAATTATTTCGATCAGATGAAAGTCTTCTGCATAATATTTTTTTCATTATCCGGGTATTCTTTTATAATAGCATTATACACGAGATAAATGTGATTTAAAAATTTGGAATTCAGTTTTCACCGTTTAGCACTTTTAACCTTCACAGATGCGTGGTAATTATAAAAATACGAGATCGGGATATAAATACTGGCAGTTTATTTACGTGTGATAAAATATTCATTCATTAAATATGCTAAGTTTGTATCATCTTTAAAGTAATTAAATACATTTAAAAAATCTGAAAGAGTTCAGATTTTAACAATAGCCCAGAAGGATTTGTTAGTGTTCTTTGCGCTCTCCCTGAGTTCTCAGTCTACCAATCTATTGTTACACTCCCTCCTACTAACCCATTTTTTTCTCTTTAGCTTCTGTATTAAACGTAATTTTCTTTGCATGTAAGCCATATACTTTCAACAGCAAAATTATCAAAACTTTAAAAGCAGCATATATTTAGAATTCTCGGTGTAGTGTTAAATGTTAACATTTTTCTGTTTCTTCATTTTTTTCTGTTCATCATATTAATGTTCAATTTTCTTAGTAAGATGACTTGAGAAACTTTCTTTCGGTTTTTTATTATTAACGTTTTGCGGACTAACTTTACTAATTAAATATGATGCTCTTTGCATTTCCTCCACATAAAATTTATTTCAACAGCAAAGCCAAAAAAATATTAAAAACAGCATATATTTAGAATTTTCAACATACAATATCGCGCGTTGGACATAAAAATGTTTTATTCCGTACAGTGTTGCCAATGGTTGGTTTCAGAGCTTTGAGTTTGTTAATTAAAATTTCAATAATGTTTTAGAAAATATGAAATATAAAATTCGAAATCCAAAATCTGGACTTCCAGGTGCAGATGTTTGGGTGGAGAACAACGTTATTCAAAATCTGATGGCTCTATGTACTATCGTTTATTCATAATGGGCGAAAACTATACATATATATATGCAGATTCTTCATTGCTTAATTTCTTAACTAATATTACAAAACGATAATTTTTGTTGGCAACAGTTTGAAAAGTGATACTGCCGTTTACAGTGGATGATGTTTCTTGACTAATAGTTCATTCGGTTTCATGTCCTCTTGGACTAATAAATAAATAAATGAAAACGAATATTAGTATTTAGTAAGGTTTACAGTCTTGGAAGAAACATGGTTGCCGAGCACGAAGATTTCTCTTCTGAATGAAACTTTCCATCCTTCCATGATAACTTCTTTGGGATGAAAGAAATACTTTATAATGGGCGATCAGATCTAGTAAAGTGCGTATCTTATCTATTGCAACTCTTTCTGATGCTAGTTTCATCGTTCCATTCAGGGGTAAAATCTAGACATTTTCAATGTATGTATATTACATTTTCAATACTTTTTAACTATTGCAGTAAAATTAAAATAATCTCTTGCATCAAAGAGTTTTTTCTAACCTCTATATTCATTCTGATATCTCATATTGCCTAGTACGAGAGGGAAGATTATAGAGTCTCGTTCTCGTCGGTAACATAAACTATGAGAACTCTACCTAAGACGTAAGCGACATAAGCTATGCCTTGGAAAGTACAACAGAGACTGTGAATGGTGTAAAAGACGCTTTTATTTAATTCAGATAAAGGTTAACAGAAGGCAATGCTCATGAATAAAGAAACAGCCACCATTTACGGCGTAAATCAAAAACGTAACGAATTCAAATTTAACTAAGTAAATTGTAAGTTAGACTAAAGCTACACAGACAGAATAACTCCAACCTAATATCGGAGTGGCAAGCCTAATGATGACAATAATGCAGCGCCACATAAACTACTTTCAAGAGAATCAAGTACTAAACATGTCCTTCAGCAATCGGAACACGCTCTGATTACAACATCTAAAATCTTCTTTTAAATACCATCGCTTTTCTACGTCATTTGAATGCGGGTGAATTAGAAATTAGCATTCTGGAAGGGAAATGGCAAACGAGCAAGGCAAAAAAAAATTAATTAACATAAAATGACGGGTTAATAAAAACAAATAAATATTCTACTCTGAAGAATAGCAAAACAGAAGAATATAAAATAAAAAAATAACCTAAGGAAAACAGCATCTGCCCCAGGTTGGATGTCTCTATTACCGCGGTTTGGAGTGGGAAAACGGAGCTATTTTTTATATTTTATAAACATTTTCTTTCACTTCTCAGTAATAAAATAAATAAAACAAAAGTTCGAAACAAAAAAATTAGTAATTAAAAAGTCTGCAAGCTCTCAGCTTTAACGGCAACACACAAGTGTTTGTTACGGTTTTTTACGCGTTAGCTGAGCTCGCAGTCTAGCAGCCTGCTCTTTCTCTCAGCTTTTTATTATAATTATTTTTTGTCTTTTTAGCTTTCCTAATAAGCATCAGTTTTTTTTCGCTCTTACGCCACATGCAGTTCAACAACAAAATCATAAATTTTTAAAAGCTACATAGCCATGTATATTTAGAATTTCCGATGCTGTGTTAAATGTTGGCGCATATTTTTATACTTTTCAGTCTTTCATCAGTTCATCATATCTTATTCAGTTTTCCTAATAAGAAGGATAGGAAATGTTTTTTATTACGATTTTTTTTTTGCTTTGACTTCATTTCTTAAATATCATGTTTTTTTTTTTGTACTTACGCCACATAAAATTCAATTAAACAACAAAATCACAAAGTATTTAAAAACAGCTTCCCTTCAGAATTCTTGATAAAGTGTTAGATGTTGTCACACATATTTTTATATTCGCTATATCATTTCTTAAAAAGCTAGCCGCTCGAGCGGCCAGCCGTCTAAAATAGTTATCATAAAAAAGAAAAAATTATCAATTGATTTTAATGAGTCCAATTAATGTAATTTCATAAAAAATATTGAATATTTTTAATTAGGCATTTCATGATTTTAATACACATTTATTTAAATCAATCACATTAAAAAGTACAATAATAGTATTCTTAAGAACTGCGCTTTGCTTTTAAATTACTTTATTACTCAGTAAGCTTCCAGACTGAATCTGAAAGTATCTTAGACTTTACTGAATGGCAACACACTTTCGCGTGGAAAATAAAAGCATTTTATATTCGGCCGCTGCAACATATTGGTTCCACAGAGCCGAGTTTGTTAATTAAAACTGAAAAATAAATATATTACATTTTGTCAAATGGCAACATTCTCACGTGCTGAAGATAAAAATGTTCTATTTAGAAGTGTTGTCACTGTTCGCTTTCAAATCGTTGAGTTTGTAAATCAAAAACTCATTAGAGTTTTGCAAATTTGAAATTAAAATAATGAAACAAACCCGAATTCAAAATTCGAACTTCCAGGTGCACATGTTAGGATGAGTGATTACTTTGTTGAAATTTTATGTTTCTACGTACGGTCGTTTTTTCACAGTGTGAGGAACACTCATACACACATGCAGCTTCTTCATTATTTAAGTTCTTTAAATACAGGGTGTTTATGAAGTCTCTATACGTTTTTGAGAAATACGTTCTAATTCCAATTTCTTTGGACGGTCTGAAAGAGTGCTATCAACAGAAGAAAGGAAGTCATTGTTTGTTCCCGTACACGTGGATTAACGTATCAACAGGTGATGGAGGACTTCTCCAGCAAATTCAGAAAACAAGCCCCTGCCAGAGCAGCTATTAAAAACTTGGTAAACAAATTCAAGCGAACTGTTAGTGTTAAAGATGAAGAACGTTTTCTGGGAGACCTTCGATAACGCCACAAGTTGAACAAAGCGTACAAGAAGCGATTACTCGTAGCCCCTAGGCATCTACACGAACACTCAGCCAGGGACTCGGTATTTCGCATACTACTGTTTGGAAACCTCTACGCTGTCATTTAAACGAGGATGCCTACCGCATTCAAACTGTGCATAAGCTTGAAGCCGAGGACTATGCAGCTCGGCAAGCCATGTGCTATGCTTTGTTGGAAGCTGTAGATAATGAGAACTTAATGAAGAATGCTCTCTTTAGCGACTAAACCCCATTCCCTCTCAGCGGCCATGTTAATAGGCATAATTGCCGAATAAGGGCTGATGAACAACCAAATGTGTTATACGAATCTCAGGGAGACACACCTAAAGTTAATGTATGGATTGGAATAACTAAGCTCTGTGGACCTTTTATTGTTTGCATAAAGTACTATCACTGGAGAAATTTATCTAGATATGTTGCAACAATATCTTGAGCCACAGCTAGTTTCAGATGGCATTATTGACACTGTTGTCTGCCAACAGGATGGGGCACCTCCCACTTTGCCATTATTGTGCGCAATTATCTTAATGAAACTTTTCCTGCTAGGTGGATCTCTCGTGGCTCTCAACGGCTTTGGGTTCCACAATCACCAGACTTAACTCCTCTAGACTTTTTTGTGTGAGGTTTTGTCAAGTTCAAAGTATACCGAGTGAAGACTGGCAGCAATGAACAATTAAAACAGTGAATTATGGCTGCAGCAGTTGAAATTACACTAATAACTTTACATGAGGTGTTTCGTAGTGTAGTGAAATTATGCCTAGACATTTATGGAGACCACATGGAATTGTACTAATTTAGTGTTCCATTATGTTGCATTTTCATGTAAATAATTTATATTTCAGAATAAAGCCTGTTTAAGCAAAAATGTATAGAGACTTTATAAATACCCTGTATAATAGAACGCGATATTATTTCTTGACAATGAATCATTGGACTTACTTCATGAGTTTGGACATTCTGTCCGTTTTGAGCGCTTTGAGACTCGGGATAGTGGTTTGTCCTCCATCTTGTGGCGGCTGGGGCTCAGGTTGTTGAGGAGCCCTCCTGGAAGAAACAAAGAAATATCCTTGTCAACTAACTGTGTTATACGTTATTTATACTATTTACAGCAAGCATAGAATTTTGTATTTTAATTAAAAATTATTCGACATAACAATCATATAATAAATATAATAATTCAATAAATAAAGCAATTCAATAGAAAGATTTAAGAAAGTTGTAGATTCCTGATGAACGCAAATGAAGAAATAAGTAATATATTTTCTCCTTGAACTCAAATTTATTATTTGCTTGATAGCAAGATATATGTCTCTACTTGTGTTTGTTTTCTTTTTGAAACTTAAAGAAATATTTTCCATTGTTCACAGAACTGAATACAGTACAAGATCCAGAAAAATAAGCTTACTTATTTCCTAGCCTATTTTCAGATATTCAAAAAATCGCTTTAATTATTTATGGACTAATATATAAACGCGTCTCGAATGTTCTGAAAACTAGTTCATATTTAAACTGTTGTTAGAAATGAATAATTTAATACCACTTTTATGTAAATACAGTTTTTATTTCAGAGGGAAGAAAAACATATTGGCAGCTTAAAAAATTTTCTGTTTCTCTAATGCACGGAGAATATCACGTGACTGAAGAATGTAAACAAGAAACATAGTAGCATGCTTTTAAAAGCTGTAAAAAATTCAGATGTGCAGTTTTCTTTGTTATGTGTGTTTTTTGTGGAAACAGGTACATTTAAAAATTTTCTACTTTGCATTTCTTAATACAAAAAATATGCATAAGGTTTCCGCATAATTTGAAATGCAAATTGTTCTCAAAATATGCTTTAGACATTTGTATTTACAATGGAAATGTTATTCAATTTGTAAGAAAGAAGATTAACGAAATACATTTTGTAATATGAGTGTGCACGTATAAGGTATTTTTCCCGCCTTCTAGCGATGCCTTCGTGGTGTAGTGGTCAGCGCACTCGGCGCTTATTAGAGATGTCCGTGGTTCGAGTCCCAGTGAAGACACCATTTTTTCAGCCAAAATAAGAAAATAAAATTGCTTAAGAAAAGAGGATTTGTGTTTGTTAAGATATTCAAACACTTGGGTATATCTAGTGAGAAAATTAATTTTTTGCAATAATAACTCAAAATGTGAAATTATATGACACAATCATTTATCACAAAATTTAACATAAGAGTACAAAAATAACTCAAAATGCATTTTTTACCCTTAATTTTATTAATTAATTAATTTTTTTTTTGCATTTAGTTTTTAATTACTTAAGAATTTTCAAATATTTCTTTATAATCTTTTTTGCAATTAGAGAATTTAAATGCACTTCTGGCGTTATTTTTTACTTGTTTCTAAACCGAATTTTATCCATCGCAAGAATAAATTTGGAAGAAAGCATGACTTTTTTTCTTCTTATCACCAATACTCATCATAAACATTTTTCTAGAAGTCCTCTCCAACATTTTTTTTTATGTGTAAACATGCTTGTAAAAGATTATTTCAAACAAACAATTGTTTCGGTCACTTGAAATATCCTGGTAAAAAAGCATAACGAAAAATCTATCATGTGAGTTTTCTTCATATTTTAATCTTACTTTTAAATTTTTACTCCAAGGCCGTTTCCTCTTTGAAATCAAAGATGTTTTAATAATTTTTTTATAAATAATATGCATTGTTTGCATAAATTGTGTGAACCCTCAGATTTCTTATATTAGGCTCAACTACGACTTGAATTTTCTTAAATTCTTTTATACATGTTTCCCTTCAAACATTTTTACTTCCTGGTACGAAGTAAAGGAAGTATTGTAATCACGAAAAATTACGGGTATCATATTTTAACAAAAATATCATTTTTGCCCTCTATCAAATGCAATTTAACGATGTTTTTGCGTGACATCTGTAAGTAAGGACAGAATAAAGGACTTTTTTTTTCCTCAAACAAATTATAAAACTGATTTAAAATGGATTAAGAAGAGATTTTTTTCGTGGCGTCCGTCCGTCCGTACGTACGTATGCATGTATCTATCTCGCATAATTCAAAAGACGAACAGCCTCAGAAACGATGAAATTTTATACATAAGACCGCTATAATATGTAGTTGGTAACCTCCCTTTTTTATTGCAATGGGCCACACCAAAAGAATATAAATATACATATATACTCATTCTGTTACTCGGCTCAGTGAGTTCAGCTTTTTTGTTTGGTCAGCTTATATGTTTGTAAATTGCGCATTTTTTGCTTTAAAATGATTGAATTATGTTGTCTTATCTTCCGGTTAAGGTTTTTATGCATTTAGTTAATCTGCATGAAATAGTTGCAGAATTATTAGCAATTTAAAAGTTGTTTAAGTGCACCTGAGCTTAATTTTTGTTTTCCATAGCAGTCATATTTGTTTACATTTGAAACTTAGCAGAATAGTGAATTCAGTTTCTGCACCTTCAGCGTCTTTTTGCCGAGTGGGACAAAAAGGAAACTTTTAATTTTGTGCACCGAAAAATCTCCCTTGTTGCCGGATGGCTTCATTGCTTGTTTTTGCATAGAAACTCTAATTTTAATTGTAAAAATTGTTTTTTAATTGTTTTAACTATATTTTCTTTCAAGTTTTTTTCTATATTTTTCAATTTTTAATTAAGATATTTTAAGATTTTATGTATTTTTGCCTTGCTGCGAACTGAGAAAATCCTAATGAAATTCGAGGAAATAAGTTTAAATGAAATGCAGCAAAAAGTGCGTATAATTTTATATTGCGTACAAGGAAGTCATGTGGTGTACACATCAGATTTTTTAATTATATAATAATAGATTGTATAATTGGCTAATAATAATAGATTTTATAATTATAATGGATAATACACTCACGTTTGTGAAAATTGCAACACCATGAAGGACTTACGCGAGTGAGCTGAAATTTTCAGAAAATGCAAAGTAGCGCATGATATGCAAATGATTAGAATTGCAAATCCGTAGCGCATGCGTATGCTGAGCAGCGCCCTCTGAACGGCTGATGGATCCGAATAAATAGACGGCTGTAGCGAGGCGTGTATGGTTATCGGTGGTTATCTGCTAGTGGTAAACGTTAACTCAATCTGTACTTATGCCTCGTCGACGAAAGAGAGCGAGATTTGAACAACTTACAGAGTTTGAACGAGGGAGAATCATCGGCCTTCGTGAAGCTGGATTGTCGTATCGTGCAGTAGCCTCTCGTGTGCAGCGTAACAGCAGCACAGTGATGCGCGTTTGGAAGCAGTGGACGGACGAGTGTCGGACAACTCGGAAATCCGGGAGTGGACCCCGAAATGTGACGTCAGCTCGCGATGATAGACACCTGGTCCGCATGGCGCGGACGGACCGTACAGCTTCCTCTAGACAATTGGCAGCACTGTGGTCAATAGCTACAGGTGTTTCATTGTGTGCTTCATCAATTCGTAGACGTCTGCTGCAGTGTGGACTGCGCGCACGGACTCCTTTATACAGGATCCCCCTAACGCACGACCATCGCCGCCTGCGGCTACAATGGGCCAATCAGCATAGAGACTGGCGTGCTGATTGGCAGCATGTCGTGTTTTCTGACGAATCCCGCTTTAATTTGTGGTACCATGATGGCCGCATTCGTGTCAGACGCTATGCCGGTGAACGCCACCTTCCGGAGTGCATTATCGAACGCCACAGTGGACGAACACCCGGAGTTATGGTCTGGGGCGCCATAGCATATCATAGACGATCTCAATTGCTACGAATTGTGGGCAATCTGAACAGCAACCGGTATATCCGTGAAGTTCTACAGCCCGAAGCTGTTCCCTTCCTTCAAAGCTTGCCAGGCGCTGTATTTCAACAGGACAATGCCCGCCCTCATACTGCTCGGATTGTTAAATCCTTCTTTGCAGCGCAGCAGGTACAGCTTCTTCCTTGGCCTGCGTGTTCCCCGGATATGTCGCCAATTGAACATGTGTGGGATGTCATTGGTCGGCGTCTTGCTCGTGATCCTCGTCCTGTTGCGTCTGCAGACGAACTTTGGGTACGCGTACAAACGATATGGAATGCTCTTCCTCAGTCAGACATTCAAACTTTGTTTGACTCCATGCCACGTCTTGTAGCAGCACTTATTGCGGCGCGTGGTGACCACACAAAATACTGATTCTGATCTCTTGTTCTTGTTTGTTTGCTTTGAACATTTAATCATTTATTTGTACCACTACCACTCAACTGTGTATTAAATTGCATTCAATTATGACGATTCCTTCTTGGTGTTGCAATTTTCACAAACGTGAGTGTAGTTATAAGTGGAAAATAATCTAAATATGTTTAGCTAGAAAAGTAGTTAAATTTAATTTCTGAATTCTTTTTTTTTTGGTTATTTTAAGGTTGCCAGAATAATAAGTGCACAATAAAACAATTTTCGAAACCTACAAATTATGAAATGGATACCTCAAAAAAGTGAAGTTATTTGAAAGTATTTGTATCATTTTGCGTCTTAGAAGCTAAATGGAATTTTAAAAATATAAAAAATAATTAATTGCACTATTTTTTATAAATATTTGCTTTCTATCCTAAAAAAATATAACAAATAATTAATTACATCCTTTTTTATAAATACTCCTATTTGCTTTGTTTCCTAAATAGTAATCTACAATCTGGATACCCCAACAATGTGTAGGAAACAGTGTAGTTTCCTAAATAGAAATCTTGTATAGCAATCTTGCAAATAGTAATCTATGTATTGTTTCCTAAATAGCAATCTGATGTGGATACCACACTGTAGGATTTTCTTTAGTTAAAATTAACATATTATTCAAATTTTCGTTACCTTTCCTGAACTTCTCAGCTTCCCTTCGCATTTCCTTGCCAGGATGTAAATTTAAAGTGAATATTTAAACGGGTGAATCTCTAAATTTAGTCAGAGCGTGTTTTGCTAACTAGCGCAAGTTTCGGTTCAGATCTTGCTGTTACGCTAGTACGCCCTTTGGCCATTTAGGATAATTGGTCACTCCTGTTAGGTTTGTTCAGTCAACCTAAGTTAGCTGTAACTTAACGTGCTAATCCAGTACTGTTCTATTTAGACTTGCATTAATTTGTATAACTTTTAAGTTCCACCGCAAGTAATCGGTGTTATTGTAAAGCACGAAGTACGTGCCGTTCTATTCATACTTTGAATTAATAAAGAGTTATTTCTCTCTTCTTCTGTGCTGGTATTACTTCATTCCTGTCCGAGAAGTCGCCGGGTTCATTAATAGGATTTAGCTCAGTTTATGTGGCTTAAAAAGGGTAGGTCTTATGACTTCCTTCTACGGCATATTAAATTATGTACATTTTTTGCTACATTTTATTAAAACTTACTTTCTTGAATTATTATAACTTAATTAACTGATCCCTCAAGGCAAGTCAAAAATGACACCAAAATTGCAAATTTTGGAATTAAACATCACGGTCATTTTTGTCTTGGTGGACTTAAACTAATTTTAATTTTATGTTTCCGTAACAAATATAAAACTCTTCCAAATATTATATAAGGAATAAGAAAACGTTTGTCGAAAATTATTTCTTTAAAAGTTGATATTGCCAAAACATGAACCTTTTTGTCATTTAAAACACTTTTGTAGTTGACAGTAAATGACTACTATCAGCGATTGCGAAAATAAAGGTCGGATAAGAACTTCTAAGCCGGGTATAGAGGTGGGTATATATATATATATATATATATATAACTTTTGGTATCGCCAATTGATATAAAAAAACAGGCGTGCACAACTGGATATTGTAGCAGTCCCATACACAAAATTTCAACGTTCTACGTCTAATTCTACGGCTATTGAATTATGCGAGATACATTAATGCATGCATACATACATACATACATTCATGCATACATACATTCATGCCTACACGCATACATACGCACTACACTGAGCAAAAAAAGGACAGTTCTAGATCTCGCATTCTACAGGCCCGATTGAATTCAAACTGCGGTTTTCATGTCTCGAAAGTGCGACTCAGGATATATATTAGATTTATATATAGCATTGTTCTAATATAGGTACTTCGACACAAAAATCGGAATTTTTCTGAAATGACATGCGAAGTTTTTTCCATATTTCGATTCTACGACTTAAATTATGCCTAAATATTAAATTTTGTAATTTTTGCTGAGAAATTTATGCAGAAATTTAAAAATTTATCTTGGTGCATTTTTTTTCAAATTGCGCCAAGAATAATTCACTTGTCGAATTTCTTAATATATGGCAACCTATTTCCCTTTCCTTTTTACATTGTGCATGAGAGGAAAAAACGTCACATCCTTTCTACTTTTAAATAATTGTAACAAAGTGCCTAAACCACGTTTGATGTTTTTATCGCTTTCAACAAATGTGCCAAATTTCAAAATGGGCCAATATATAAATTCATGCATATCTTCGGAAATTCTGAATAACAAACTCTAATTTTTTCCATGTATGCTTAGAAATTCATCTTTAAGATGACGTTAAAAATTTTATAGATTATAATTCAAATTTTTTTTTGAAAAATTTGTTAAAATTGTTTAAAAATTCAAATTTTTAAAATAAATCATAAAGAAAAAAGGTGAATTTTATTTAGAAAGAACCTAAATTTCGAAGTGTGAAAGGAAGAAATATTTAAAATTCAATTGACATTGAGCTAAAATTTTGAGAGCTAATTTTTTAAAAACTACTCTTGCGGTTTTTACAAAACTTGGCACTTTGGCATAATTTGAGTCGTAGATTCGAAATATGAAAAAAACATGCCATGTCATTTCAGAAAAACTTAAATTTTGTGTCAAAATACCTATGTTAGGACAATGCTATATATAAATCTAATACATATCCTAAGTTGAGCTTTCGAGACATGAAAAACGCAATTTGAATTTCTTCAATCGGACCAGTAGAACGGGAGATATAGAACTGTCCCCCCATTTTTTTGGCAGTGTACGTGCAGACATCACCAAAAATCGCTTTTGAACCCCTTTTAAATCCATTTGAGAATCCGTTTTGGCAAAACAGAGTCCTTAGTTCTGTCCGTCACAGGCATTCATGCAACAGACGTCAAGCAAAAATGTCGTACAAATGGATTCGCGAATGGTCAAAGTAAATATTTCCGTTGAAATATGATGTCTCAGATTTTTCTCGATTGCAATACTTCCTTTAGCTCATACAACCAAGTAGAAAGCACATAAACACTTCAGAAAGTTAAATATAAGCTCCTAAGTGAACAGCTATTTCCTGAAACTGCCCCATTCTGTAATTTTATTCTAGCTATATCTAACTTGTCAAAGAGGTAACATGAAGAAACCAAATAAAATTTTTATTTTAACGGCCATTTCGTAAACGAGCCTTACAGGACGTGACTGCTCTTGGAAAATGTTCTACGGTCTGCTCGAAAAAGTTCTCAAAAAAAAAAAAAAAAAGATATCTGCCCACAAGAATATTTTCTACATTTCCCTTGGCTGTGACAGCTGTCTGGTTTAGATTCCGATACAACCACTTTCAGGAGGACAAGGTAAAACAAATATGACACTTTTTCTTTACCCTGTCGCAACATCACTTCGAGCAGACTGAATTCTTCTCAACTCGATTCACCAAAGATCTTGTTTCTAATCTTCCAAGCATAAGATCAATAAAGCAAAACCTGCAGTTAAGTAAGTGGTCTGAAGAAAGTTTCTAATGCTTTTTTTTTGGTATTATTGGAGAATAAAAGCAATTGGTAAAGAATTGAAAGTTCGTTGTTCAAAACATGGAAAGTGTATTAAATTCGTTTATATCAACAAAAATACTTGCGCCAAATTTCTGATTTTATATTTATGGATATTTATTGATGCAAATATAATATTACAAAAGGTTTATTTATACTTTTTTTGAACTGAAATTTATTGGTTTTATTGATAGCTAAGTAACAAAATATTCAGATGATGTTCTTCGGACCTTAAAACAGAAAATTTTGTTCTTGCATCTAAATGTAAATGAAATATGATTCCTGTAATTTTCTTTTTCTTCCACGAATCCAAGCACTGCGGATTCTATAAAAGCTCTTATGTATAGAGACCCAGAATTTTTTAATTGGCCTTGTCTGTGATGTAAAATGTCCTTTTCTTAATCCTGTCATTTGAACGAAAGAACGTATTTGGTTAAACCCTTAATTGTATCCTTAACTTAAATATAAGTTTTCTAAATACAAAAACATAGCTAATATCTTTGTTAAGAATCTTTCGAGGTATTTTATTTAACTTGTGTATGGTTTAACCACCCCGACCGGGACA
The DNA here is from genome assembly GCA_000611955.2 of Stegodyphus mimosarum. Taxonomy (NCBI): domain Eukaryota; kingdom Metazoa; phylum Arthropoda; class Arachnida; order Araneae; family Eresidae; genus Stegodyphus; species Stegodyphus mimosarum. The sequence goes on from KK119137.1 coordinate 623,419, forward strand.
AAGAGCACAGACACGCAGGGTTACAGGTTTATTTACCAAACGGTTTATTTACGAAATAGGGTAGATGAGCATGAATCATGTAGTAGGAATTTTTCCATTCGTATTTCGTCCATGTTCTTATTTTTTCAATCTTTGAGGCATTTAAACTGCACAGATTTAAAGAGGCAAAAAATTTCATTTAAATAATAAGATAATATGCTTATACATCATTTGTAATTAACAATTTGTTTATATTGCTTTTTAATTTGTGCATTTATATATTTATTTACATATTTATCTATATATTGCTAAAACTATGAAAAGTTTTAAAGCTTAATTTTGCTACATATACGTAATTTTATGATAAACAGTAATAAATAACTAAGATTACATAATAATTATTTAAACATTATATTTTATTGTATAATTTTCAATATTCTGTTATACAACGAGTTCTAATGTAGTAATAATTATTATAATTCGTTATAACAATTTTACAAAAATAAATAATTTTTATAATGGCACAATAATTAATAGTCATTATACATCTTTAATGTCTTTAAGCTAAAATGTATGTATATTAATATAAGCTAGAGAGATTTCTTAATAATTAATTACAATAATTAAACGATGTAATTATTCAGTTAACCATAGTGTAATAAAGAATTATTATACTTTTGATTTTTGATCTAAAATCTATGTGCATTCCGAAGAAGAGCGAACTCTCATGTGACCTCTCATCCTGCGGCAAGAAATTAACAGCCTTCTGGAAAAATATAAGTGTTTGGTAGAATACCAACCAAGGTTTAGATACGGTCGAACTATATACCCTCATTCAGTGTGCCTATTTTATGAATTATAATGTACACTGCGGGACAAAAAAAGAAAAGTAAAGAAATCGTACGATTGACGAAATTCAAACTGTGTTTTTCATGTCTCGAAAGCGCGATTAGGATATATATTAAATTTATATATAGCTCTAACTTAGGTATTTTCATAAAAAAAATGGGACGTTTTCTGACAACATGCCAATTTTTCCTCTATTTCGATTTTACAACTCAAATTATGCCTAGATATTAAATTTTGTAATTTATGGTGAGAAATTTACAGAGAAATTAAAAAATTTACCTTGGCGCATTTCTTTTAATTTGTACCAAGAATAATTCATTTGGCGAACATCTTAATTTATAGCAACCTATTTCCCTCTCCATTTTTTTATTGTACAGGAGCGAAAAAAAGTCACATCGTTCATACTTTCAAATAGTTTTAACAGAGTGCGTAAACCACATTTGGAGTTATTATGGCTTATAACAAATACGCCAAATTTCAAAACGCACCAATGTGTAAACACACGTATATCTTAGAAAATTTTGAATAAAAAAATTCTATTTTTTTGTGGAAATGCTTAGAAATACATCTTCTTTGAGGAGATTGTAAAAATTTTATAGGTTATAAATCAAAATATTTGTCGACAAATTTATAAAACTTATTTAAAAATACAAATTAAAAAAATATCTTAAAATCGTACGTATTTTATTTGGATTGAGTTTAAATTTTGAAATATGAAAGGAAGAATTAAAAAAGTTTAATAAAAAAAGACATATTAATAAATATATACCAAATTCAATTAACATAGAGGAGCTAAAATTGTGAGAGCTATTTTTTTTAGAAATTACTCTCGCGATTTTTACAAAACTTGGCATTTTGGCGTAATTTAAATCGTTGAATCTAAATATTGTGAACAATTTGTATGTTATTTCAGAAAAAGTCCGATTTTGCGTCAAAATACCTACTTCATAACAATGCTATATACAAATCTAATATACAGAGTGTTTATAAAGTCCCGGACCCATTTTAATGTTTAATAACTCATAAAATAATGAAGATATAAACAAATTTATGACATTTATTGATGGAATAAATTATGTATTTTCCATGTCAGGTTTGAATATCTTTACTTTTGTAAATATCATCTGCGCGTGTGGTTTATTTCAGATAATTTCATTTTCCAGTCTAAATATTTGTACCTTTCTAAATATCGTCTGCTTATTAATTGCATTTTTCTCTATTTTGTTTTTGGCAACTATTGCAATGTTATGTTTACTTTTGATGTGTTTGTTCTAGTACTTTTGTATCTGATGTGTTATTCGACCGGATATTAAGGAGATCTGGGGATGCCGACATGCTTGCCTGTACCTGGCGTGAAATTGAATGTCGACTTGATATTCTCCGTGCGACGAAAGGGGCACACGTAGAAGTTCATTGACAAGGGCCATGAAACTTTTTGAGTCTGTCTAACCATTTATGTTATTAAGTTTAATCTATCTTTATTATTTTATGAGTTATTAAACATCAAAATGGGTCCGGGACTTTATAAACACCCTATATATCCTAAGTCGCACTTTCGAGTAAAAAAAAATGCAGTCGGAATTTCGTCAATCGGCCCGTTAGAACGGGAGCTATAGAACTGTCCCAGTTTTTTTTCGCAGTGTACTTACTCAACTTATTAAGAGCCTTTTAGGGTTGCTGAATCATAGTGGCATACAGGATGAAAATCGTCATCCGTTCACTTCTCACTAGCAAGGACAATTCTTAGGGATTCCAACTCTTTACATTGTTTCAAAGATATTCAGTCATTAGTACAATGCCATAGTTAAATGATGCTTAATGTTTATCAATATAGATCATCTCCTCTTAATCTCATTATATAAGTTTCTACCAATGTACAGCAGATATCTGATCTATCGTTCCTGTAGTCTCCCGAAAGCATTCTTGCTTTTGAATGAAATTCTATGTAATATATATCATTGTTTATTCCTGCATCTAAAATTCCCCGAACTCTTGTTTTACTGCATTAATCACTTGTCAATTATGATGAAAGTGAAACATTTCTCGCATTGATCATTTGAAGGATAATAATTTGAATCAAACTACGAGGTCCTGGACATACTGTTTTTACAGATTTTCCAATAATTGCATTTGTGGGAGAAAAGCAGAGTTACAGGAATCGTAGAATGATTTAGGAACCCCTTAAATATGCACCTTCCAAGACGCTAGCCTAAGGCCACAATATTTAGAGCTCTGAAAAGTAACATATAAATCCTCTAAATTCTATTTTCCGTCAAAAAAAGGGAAGTGGGCACTGGAGATCCTTGAAGGAACACTCTGTTTAAGATCTAGAATTTCTTAATCTAGCCTTCCATACATAAAGCAAAATATTATGAACGCACTATCTCTAGGCAAGTGTATGGGCAAGCCTTGAAAACATTTAAGTAAAATTTAGTTAGTGTTTTGCTAGTTTTTTAAGAGGGAAAGGAGAGGACTTAACAGTGTTGGCAAAACCTAAATCATGTTAGAAGTATACTGGTTTTTGAGTATCTAGAGGATCGGAAGGCATATGAGATGCTTATGACGACCGTTGTTAGCCCTTTAGCTCTTTCAACGCGGTTAAAATCATGAACCAGAGAACAAGATCCAGAAGTCAGTAGTCAAGTGTTTTGACCTAATACATGGGCAAATGCTATTTTGTCTAACATCATTAAACGGTTACGATATTGCAGTCAAATCTGCCAATAATTTCAGTGCTTGTAAAGGAAAGTAATGTGCTATTGCACTTTAAACACCATTATCTTCTGCAATCTGGTTTGAGAATCCCTGCTTACCTTGGTTCATATCAAAGTTGCTCGCTCTGCCCTTGCTGGAGAATCAAAACTGAAACTTAGGTTAACAAAAGAATGTCATTTGGATTTAAGAACCTCATTTTTCTTTCATCAAATGGACACTGAGCATGCATATGTTATGCGTCTTAAAACTGTCAACCCCAAGATGCATCGGGATATGATGCTAACACGAAGTTAGTTGGAGAATTCAGTCCTTTAACAAATGGACTACTGTCAATTAAAGCACGCTTTGATTTGGTCTGTTTAAGAGCGACAACCCAACTCATCTAGTAAAATCATTATTAGCCACATAAGGTAGTACTGGGACTAGCCCGTGCGACAACAAACAAAGGACAGCTCTGTTTCATGTAAATATTTCAGAAAGTTTAGACGGATATATATTATCTCAAATTCAATAATAGCCTAATAACTTTAAAACTCAAGACAACTAGGGTTCAGGAAGAGAATAACAAAAAAATTAAAATTAATACATGAAATATACCTACAGGGATAACACTTTAGACATGAACCCCTACACAGAAATCAACAATAAAGACGAACTGGAAATAACTCATTGTAGACTAAACCGACAAAAACTTGTTCTTAAAAAATGGAAAAAGGTCTTGAAGAATAGAAGATTGTGATGAATATTGCTTTCAATTGCATTATGAGAACCACCAGGTACGAGTTCATCGTTTACTTGGTAAAGCACTGGCAGTGAAATGCACTAAAGGGCAAAGTGGAATAGAAGCATTTTAATGCTTTCAAGCAGTACTGCGGTAATAATAATAGGTTCTATCATTTAAATGGCTGAAAATTTGAAACTCCTTCTAACATGGATTTCATGCCATCTTCCATGACATCAGTAATCAGTATCTCGTCTGCGAGTGCCTTCTTTCAGCAAGATAACGTCTGTGTTACTTAGATTGCCTTGGAAGTAAGGAAACTCTAAATCATACTGTTGTGCGAAAGTAATAAAGGATAGAATAAAGAACTTTGCCGAAAATTTTGAAACTTTTAATCGTTTCGTTATAATTAACACTGGTCAAAAGACGTACTAAAAGTGAAAACTTTTAAATTCCAGAGTAATCAGCAAAAGTTTCGTGGCAAATAAATTTCCCAACATAAAGGGAAGGTAATACTTAAAACATTTTCAAGCTATGAATAAAATAAGAAGAAATTGTCTTGCCAATATAAAATAAGGAGAAAGAACAAAATTTATCAATAATAGAAAAGAATAGATTTTCCTGGGGGAGAAAAAATAAAATCTCATTAAAAATATAAGCTAAGCTATGAAATTTCTATTGGGGAGCGTAAAATTGCATCACGTTATATGAAGAAGGAAGTTTATCCTTCAGTGTTCGGCTAGCAGGTTTAGTAAGTGTTCTGTCTGAACAGTAGAAACTCATGCATAAATCATGTGAAAAGAAAATGAAATGTTGCCTAAAGCACGAAGATGAAAAATGAAAAGCGGAACATTTTCTCATAGTATGTTTTGAAAACATACATCATTTTTAGCATCTCGAATATGTTCGAATACAAAGAACTTTTTAAATTTTTCTTTAACATAAAAATGGTCAGTACAAAATTATGTTAATAAGGAGAAGCAAGAAAGGCAATCGTTACTTCGTAGCTCATAAAATAATAATTTTCAAACTTAATTTCATGAACTATATGCAAAATTCCATTTCTTGTTATTTTCCTCTATATATACAATGACCTTTAACATGTCAAAATCATTTTGACCAAAATTCATTTGGCTGAAACTTTTGAAATTTGAAAAGCAATTATAGTGTAAGTAATTGAACTCTCCAGCTTAATAATACTTGAAAATATTAAATATCAGTTTCACGTTCATGTGCTAATATTAAATTCTTGAAATTGTTAATATAAGTATGAGAAGACGCCAAATAACGATATTTGCCTTTGTTTTGTGAAGTAGCGTATAAAATTCTAGTTAATTTACGTGTCCTTGGCTGCTAGAACTTTAATGAAGAATCTAGCAACTTTTTGTTGCTCTTGTTACATCTGTAAAGATGAGTCCAAAGAACGGTTAAAATACGCTTTTATTCATTCACAGAATTATTACAGTCCACCCCTTCTCGGGCTTAAGCCTCCACTGGGGCTTTAGAAGATAGAAAATAAGAAACTAAACTAATTCTAACTAACCAAACTTTCGCCGAAGCTGTACAAAAATAAGTAAACGAGTTGACTCGTAATTAAACCTCACCGGCAAATACTAACTGGCGCGTAAAACTACGGCCGAGCGTAGTAAGATAGTCTTAAAGCAACGAAGGGGTCCGAAGGCAGAACACGCGCTTTAGTAAGAACTTCTGAGTTCTTCTATGAAAGTGACTAAACTTCCCATTAAATACAGGTTCTACTTCATTTACATAAAATGCAATACTGAAATCTCATTCTGACAGGGAGTTGTAGTTTTAAAACAAAAATTTATGGGAAAGGGTTTCAAAATTAAAAACAATTATTAGAAAAGTAAAATAATCCTTGCAACTGTGTAAACTGAGCATGAAAACCTTAGCATGAAACCATGCATTCTCTGACAAAAAGTGTTTGTTTGGGTGAGTTCTTAATCGTTAAAATTTGTTTCATCAGTATTGAAATCCTCTGTATATGATATGAAAATTAACAGAAACTGTAAAGCCTGCAAATTCTTAAAAGCCTCCCTAACAAGTTTTCTCCTGTGTGAATTTTTATTTCAGCAAAGGGGTAAAAAACCAATCTCCTAAAGGCAATAATGTGTTTAACAAGTTATGTATTTCTACTTGCTGTTGGAAATCATCTCTATCATCACTAGCACCTGAGCTGCAAGAATTACAAACAAAACACTGAATCCATAAATTAATTTTATATACCTAAACGACTTTCAAGAACACGAAGTTTCTTTGACTTATTTCACAGTTAGATCTTTATCTTTCAAGGGGAAAAGGTTACCCAACATACTTCCTCTTCTCCTTCGGTAAGAAATATTATACTTTTTAAGCCTTATTTTGTATGGAGTATCCGTGAAAGTCTTCAATAAAAATTTCATTTGAGGTTTCTGCACTTAACATTTTGCCCCCGTTTTCTGATGGTCCACCAGAGTCAATCGAAGACTCTTTTCGGACAAAAGCATTCATTCCAGAAGCAATAAGATTTACTGCATCTGCAAAGAATTTCGAGAATTTGTTGCTGTTGTCATAAAGTTTGTGACTGTCCCCATCCCACATTTTCATCTTCACTGGCGTCAGAACTGGTATTATGAACCCCATTTGTCAAACAGTTCTATTAATGGATCCACTTTATCAGCAGTAAGGAATTTTCCCCTATTCATTTTTATTTTATTATATAAAATAGTTTATTTTTATCATATAAAACTATTTTTTATATGACCGCCCAGTGGCGCGTCTCGCAGCTGCACACAGTTCCTGGGCTCGACCCTCGGGCTGGGCAAGGTTGATTCAGCCTTTCATCGCTTAAGTGGGGCAATACAATGAGTACCAAGTTCGCTTAGGGACTAAACACCGGGACTCCTGCAACAAGCTACTCACTTGCCCAGGAGATATGTTGATGCACTGCGGGGCCCATAGGTCAAGAAAGCAGAAAAAAGGCACTGCAGGCCGCGGCCCACTAGGGCTGTTGCCACACGGAGTTCAGTTTATTTTATTATATAGAAGAGATAAAAACGTATAAAACCCCAGAAACTGTAAGAAATACGCAAATAATAAGCTGCTAGCTGATTTGTACAAGTGTACTACCAGATTCTGACTGAATGCATAACATTCTAAACAACAATTACAAAATTTCATACACGAGTACAAAAACTCATTATCCGGACTTTATTTTTGAAACCATTGGTTGTAGACATATACGTCCAGTTACAAAAGCGTTTTAAATAATGCATAGATATATTTTGGGGGCTAATTAAATTTAAAGACATCAATTTTGTAAAAATTACGAACTACAACTATTTGCATGTTCCTCCTGCTCCTCTCCATATATTCATGAAAATTTTGTACTTGTTATAAAAATTAAACACAAAACGTTTAACTCCCGTTCTACAAGAATTGGCCGAGATATTATTATATTGATATTAAAACAGAAAGTGATACTCAACGATCGTTTATGAGCTGAGGAGACATATATTTGTATTTGTATGCAACTAAAAATAAAAAAATAATTTTAAAAAAGATCCCTGATGTTAAGAGCTTGAATGGCGAGCATTTCCACGCAGATTATTTTGAATAACATAGATTAAAATGGTTTTTCTCAAAATGGCAATCTTGTCAACAGAATCTTAATACATTGTGATGAAACATGCATGTACAATGCGAAAAAAAAGGAAGTTCTCCCGTTCTACTAGGCGGATTGACGAAATTCAAATTGCGTTTTCCATGTCTCGAAAGCGCAACTTAAGATATGCATCAGATTTATATATAGCATTGTTCTAATATAGGTATTATGACACAAAGCCGAACGTTTTCCAAAATGACATGTCAATTGTTTTCCATATTTCGATTCTACAGCTTCTTCAGGCAAATTATGCCTAAATGTTAAATTTTATAAAATTTGGTACCATATTCAAAAATTTATCTTGACGCATGTTTTTTCAGTTTGCGCCAAAAAATAATTCACTTGCTGAACGTCTTTATTTATAGCAACCTATTTTCTTTTCCCTTTTTTCATTGCACACGAGCGGAAAAAAAGTCATTGTTCATACTTTCAAATAATTTTAACAAAGTGCGTGAACCACGTTTGTCTTATTATCACTTATAACATATATGCCAAATTTCAAAACTCACCAGTATGTAAATTCACGCATATCTTATCAAATTTTGAATAAAAAACTTTTTTAGGTTATAATACAAAAATGCTTTCGAAAAATTTATAAAAAAAATATTTAAAAATACAAATTTTAAACATAAACCATAAAAAAATGCGCGAATTATATTTAGATTAAGCCTAAATTTCGAATTTTGGGAGAAGGAATGAAGTACGTTCAGTAAAAAAAGAGATATTAATAAATGCATAAGAATTCAATTAACATGGAGGAGCTAAAATTTTGAAAGCTAATTTTTTAAAAACTAATCGTGCGATTTTTACAAAATTTTTCAGTTTGACATGATTTGAATGTCAAACTGAATCGAAATATGGAAAACAAATTGACATGTCATTTCAGAAAAAAATCTGATTTGTGGGAAAATACCTATATTAAGATAATGCTATATATAAGTATAATACATATATTAAGTTGCGCTTTCGAGACATAGAAAACGCAAGTTGAATTTCGACAGTCGCCGCAGTAGAACGGGAGATATAGAACTATTCCACTTTTTCTCGCAGTGTACTGTTTTCACTTCATGGTCAAAACGAACAAGTAGACAAGGGCGACATTCAGTTGCACTACCACGAGGGAAAGTCAAAACGATACTTTCAGCTGAGAAAACTTCGGCCATTTTCTTTTGATATTCGAAAGTGTTCTTTATCTCGGTTTTCGCATGGAAAAAAGAACTGTATCCATGATTTTAAAAACAGAAAACGAGACTACATATTTGTTCGAAGTGGAAAGTTTCCCATGGTTCAGTTTGCTTCCTTCGGAACAATGTTCGAACTCACTCTTATCTTTTGACGATGAACGCCGTATGAGAATTCAAGTAATACGTCCTCACTCATCCTCCATCCAGTTAAAGAAACTTAAGGAAGAATGAAATTCGAGTCTAGTGAACAGGGTAATGATGTTTCGCAAGACTGAGTCAGCCCGCTGTCAAAAAACTTTTATTCTTCTGTAATTAATAAACATACAGGATTCTAGAACACGTGTATTGCAGTGGTGGGATGTTGACCAAACAGAAAAAGCAGTTTTCAAATCATTCCTTCGTTTTCGATAAATAAAGTTTAGCCGCTGTTAACGTTTTAATGGCAATCGAATAAAACTACTGCATCAAGCTCTAAGTGCAATAATATCATACCAAGAATAAATTTTTTGATTCACAAGGAAACACATTTGTAAGTTTTCAAATTAACGTTTATGAATTTTTAACGTTTTGAACGCACATCACCACTAATGAAGAACTTACTTTCATCCACATTTTCACTATATCATAGGCATCGAACAATAATTTAATAAATAAATTATATTTCAGAATACTTTTATGTAAAGGCAAATACCTTATGTGAGATAATTAGGGATAACTTCTAGGAAACCTTTCAAGGGAAAAAATATATGCTTCTATTTTTACTCTAGAAAACTCGCTGTTTGTGTTTTCCTCAAATGTCATCTTTTGAGAAAATGGAAAGGAAAGAAAATCCTAGTTTTACTTTTTTGTCTTCTTTACCTTTCACATAGATGGTATAATTTATTTTATGGAAGTTTCCTTGTTGCCTTTTGTGAGGGGCTGTTTTTTTGGTCTGATTTTGTCTGCTTCACTGAAGTTTTGTTCTTTTCTTTCAGTTACGTATTTTCTTTCCC
>KK119137.1:633545-661852 GCA_000611955.2 Stegodyphus mimosarum
TATGGACACATTAAGCAAGGCTGGCATTGTATCAACGTTTACATAGAGATGTCGACAAACTGATAGTATTACATTTTTTAGCTTAAGAGATTGGTTTCTTTGAGAACTTGAATCTTTTAAGTTCGTACAGTATTAATTTCTCTCATTTTGTGAACTAGAAAAATTGCAGATATTTAATTGTGTTGTATATGTTATTATGATTCATTGATACACTTTTGTTTTAGTAGAAGCACGTGTTTACAATAGATGTTTAAGTTTCACTAACCTGTGTTTATTTAATTTACATCTTTTATATTTGCCACATTTCGCCACGAGTTTCACTAAATCCAGAATTTATGTAGATTTGAATGGGAAACAGTTTTACAATAAAATTAGAAGAATTGCGCTTAATTTCATGTGAGAATTGAGAGTTTTGGTATTCACGCCGACGCTGCTTGCCGTAGAATTTCTCTCCCTTGACGAATACCATTGGTCGATAATTGAACAGAAAAGCGTAGAGATAGATTTGGTTTGGTAAGTAAGAAATTTAAATCACTGCTGAGGTCTTAGGTCAATCTTGTCGCCTCTAATTAGAACAAATTAGATTGAGTGAAACTATAACGTCTTTAAGGACGCTTGTGTTCCAGCCAGATCCAAGTGACTGGTAATTTTGTGTTATATACTTTTTATTTAACCTCACAAGTCATGATGTAGGATACATCTAAAGCTCACATATATTTGTGTCTGCTTATATGAGGGCTTAATTATTCCTGTAGTGCAAATTCATCTGCGGAATCAAAGTGATACCTCAATGAAATTATAAGTGAGCTAGCTAAAAGTAGTTAAACTTAAGACAGGTGTTACACCTTAGAAAAAATAAGTGTCGCCCTTTTAATCAGAAGTTAAACCTCTTTGAAAAAAATAACATATTATTAAAATATTCCAAAGACTGCATCTTAGTGTTTTTATTTTGTTAACTTTCACTTCATTCACTTTTACAGTAATGCTAAAATAAACGAAAAACAATTTTACATATTTGGAAAATCATTGTCTGGAACTTCATTGCATTGAACTTAAAAATATAGTAATTGTTAAAATAATTACATAGTTCATTATTCATATCAAATCATATATGCCAACTTCATTTAGCCGTATGTTATTTTCTGTAGTACCTCCATAGCAACACAAATAATGCAACAAATACCTTATTCCGTCATTGTTATAATATTTTATAAGTTATAATATTTTAACTACCATACATATTTTTTGTATAATTATTAGCAGAATGTTTCCCAAAATTCTGTGGATTAAGCTCTTTTTCAATTCCTAGAACTTACAGGCAGAGACAAGTCTTAGCTTATTTATGTAGCTATCCAATGTAATATTATTTAGACCTATTGGAGTGTTTGACTGAAAAGACGCAATTCTATAGCAATGTTTTTGCAACCATGGAAAATGCGAAGAACAGGCCTTTTCTTTTTGTAAAAAGAGGGTGTGAAATTTTCAGGAATCGTTCAACGCCTGCGAGGAATATTCTATTCTTACAATTCGAAAAACATTTACGTGAGTGTTCGATTTCAGTGTTTAATCCTGTCTTGAACAAGTGGATTGAAGAGACATAAAAATATTTTTTATGAAGGTTTAAAAAACTAAGTTTTTTCCTAAAACTCTAACGATTTTGAAAACAACAAGCCTCTTTCGGAGGAAAAACATTTGTTGCAGTATTTTTTGCTTAATATTCAATATGAATAGGTTTGATTTAAGGTGTTTTGACTGAACCTTTAAATGGCATCATAATTTACCTGATATTTGGGTTAAATAAGAAATAAATGATATCTTACTGTTTTAAAACACATCTATCGAAATCCGAGTAAATAAGGCTATGGAAAAACTTACAAAATTATTTCATATGATATATTCTTCCTAATAATCGATATATATTTGCAAGAAGTTGCGGAAAACCTAGGTTAAAAAAAGTATAGTTTGTGAATTACTAATACACATAAACCCAAGATAAAAATTTTAAATAGGCCAGCTGCAACACAGATTTCGAACTTTCTTCTACTGCATGAATGCCGCAGCTGCATTCTCGACCAATCAAAATCGTAGACAGAATAGATCTCGAGGATTTACAGTTCATTCTGATATCATGGTGACTCGATCCGTCGGGAGGGATTTTTCTGAAATTGGCTGTTCTATCTTTTTCTGCTGTTGGACATGTTTTGGGGATTTGCCATCCTTTTGATGAAGGCTAGTTGGGGAGGTTCTGAAAAATAGTGTTTACCAACTTTAAAATAATAAAAATAAATAAAAAAAAATCTGTTCTCAATGCGGGTGTTGGAACTTTTTCTGTTTTTAGGTTTCCTTTTCTGCCGATATTTTACTAAATCCAGACGTTTCGCTATCTATTCTTTATATAAGAGGAAAGCCAAAACAATTTTTGGCCTAGAGAAAATGAACTGCTTCATCGAGTTTATTATTCTATTACCCTAAGATATTTTTCACAGATCCGGTTTGTTTTCTTTTTCACGTATATCTCTAATTTATTTGCTTTTCCGATTTAAGGATTTTTTTCATGCGTGTGTGTGTTTAATAAGCAATTTAAGAAACCGAGATTAGCCCATGATTACTAGAGCCGTCGTTCGCAGTTAACTGAAAATCATAGGTAATACGAGAGTTCCACTGCAAGTTAAAACCCAGTAGTTGGAAACTAATTCAAACTTAGTTTTTAACTAATTACTGTAACTTACCGATACAGGTAACTGTTAATAAATCTTATTTATAATCTGAGAGTTTTAGTAGTTTACTTACTAAGTTAAAAATTAATTAATGTACTCCTTTTTAGCTAGTTAAACTAAGCTTTTAAACAGTTAAGAACTAGTTGTTTAACTATTAGTAAATAGTTGTTTAACTATTCATTGCAACTTACAGAACATACGGAACTAGTTAAATTTAGTAACTAAGTACGTTCGGTGATGATACGGATAAGAAGTGTAATGAATTTGAAACATTTGTAGCTATTTGAAACTAAAACTAGTTTAATTTATTCTATATGATATAATTAACTAATTTTCTAGCAATTACCACGTTTAATAAATCCTGAATTTTAACTAATTAAAAATATAGAAAATATAAACCGAATTTTAATTAACCAAAAAATAAATACTATTAACAATTTACCTGCATTTTTCCAGCAGTTTAATCTGGGTGAATAAGTTCGTTGTTCAAGTAAATTAAATCAACAATCAAATGAAAAAAGAACACATTGAGAAGAATAGCAGAATAAATATAATTCAAAACGAAGAAACTAACCTAATTAACTGACATTAAAAGGCAATATTTGCTTGACAACTTGAACTGTGTCATCAAGTTGCTTATAACAGTAATTTTTCCGTTACTTCACACTAGACAAGCTTAGCGTTTTCAAAGCAGAGTCCGGTTATTCGTTAACCCTGTTAATCCCCTTCAGGCTAAACGGGAGTTGAGTGTAACCATTAAAAATTTAAATAATTGTTATGTACTGGCAATTAGAAAACACGTTATTAGACATAAATAAAACACATAATTAAAAAAGGATGGAAAGAAGAAAAGAATGAAATGAAAACTGCAGTATAAATGCCTCAAATTACAATATGTTACAATAAATTAGGGATTAGTATTAAAAGTACTGGAACATTTAAAAATCTTAAACTATTAAAATATGTAAAAGTCATAAAATCAAAAACCAGATCCTGCATTTTATTTTATGCCGATTAACTACATTCTTAAAAACAAGTAAAATTTTCAACTGTTAGCAACTTCGAATCACTGATTGCTTTTAAATCTCTGAGTTTCTTAATCAACAATAAAGTGATTAAATTTTAAACAAAAATTAAGATCTTATGCTTCTAGAATGACAATTTACTAAGGCCCGTTCAGTTGAAGACATACGAAATATAAATTAAAGATCTGTTTTTTCACAGTGGCCACACATTTCTTTAATAGGTTCAATTTATTAATCAATAACACATTGTTTAAATTAGGAAGATAAATTAAAGATCTTATATTTCAACGAATGGTAACGTTCTAAGGAAAGGCTATGGGCATGAAGAAGTTTCACATAGATTAAAGGTCTTTTGTTTTGATTATTAGTAACATTTGCCAAATGTTAAATTTAGATTTCTTCCATTCTTTTTATCCATCATTTTTTGGCCGAACAGGATTATTTATATTGACTGAAAACGACACTTCCTTTTTGAAAACGTAAAGATACTAATTTCCACAATACTTTAACAATACACTGTAATTGACTCCAAGATGATCAACAATGGCATAAGAATTTTACTTCTATTAAACATTATGAAAGCACTATTCATATAAATTCATATTTTCATTAAATTCCCTATTTATTTTTTTAAAAAAGTCTACAATAGGAAGTAAATTAGAGTCAATATTTAAGAAGAAAAATATTTTCCCCCCACTGCTGGAGACTTTGCTAGTTAAGCATTTGTTGAGAATGGTAGAATTCGTCTGTCATTTAGCCCTCTCGATATCAAGAACGTTACCCAGAATGCACCGCAGAGGAACTACATTACACCACGAGAAAACGAAAGCTTTTGTTAGAGCAATACAACTTGTAAAATTAATTATTAGGTAATTTATTGAACATAGGAAATTTAACTCCAACTCTCTGTTACAATTTTGTTGAAAATAATACTTTGAGATAAAATAGTTCTAATTACATTAAAGTGAATCGCACAGTTTCAACTAGAGAAATACAGCGATTGATCTGAGGTACTCCCATATTTTTTCTTTATCCCCAACCTCTCGGGAGAAATTTCGGCTGGACAGCATTTTAAATTCCTTCAAGCCACTAAGCCACTGTGACAGCCACCATCATGTCACCCTGCTAACATGGCGGCAAAGAAGAAAGAATCACAGTCACATTTTCCCCCAACACCATGTAGTAAGTTTATAAATGTATTCATAAATAATACAATTTTCCTTTAAATTTAATTAAGAAATTTAGTTTGCAGCTGTAACACTAAAAACTGTTTTTAGGGAGATGTTCTCGATGTTTTAGAGAAGAAAATTACTTTTAACTCTACCTGTGTGAAAAAAAGAAAATATGTATTCTATAAAGCTTGCTAATTGCAAAAGAAAAACTACTTAGATTTTCCACGTCACTTAATTTATTTTAATAGGAATGTAAAGATATGATAAATTGATTATACAAATGCTTTTCATTACGTTAATTAGAAACGCAGCCTAATGGTTACTTTACAAGCATCCATTTTCTTACAGAAATGATAATTCAAAGTACTTTTAATAAGCATATTTAGAATTTTTCTTAGCATAATTAATTGCAAGTGGGGGAGAATTTTTTTACAAATGAGTAAGTTAAACAGCTACTTCATTTTTCTAGTTCTAGTCAATTTATATATTTCTCGTCAATTCTTTCAACATAATGCATGTTCCTACATAATAGGAATAATAATAAATTATCCTCTTCTTTACCTTTCCTTTTCTATTTTATTCAAACTTTGCTATTATTTGTTAAAGAAATTTTTATTTTTAATCGAATTTTCATCGAAACGTTACAAATTCGATGAAGAAGGATTCATTCTCTTAATTAAAAAATTATACGAGGAATAAAAAGTGTATATTTATTCACAAGCTTTCACTTGGTAGACAAATATACTCTGAAACTTCCTCTTAAAAATGGATCTGTTCCTAGAAAATTTCATATTTTGTGACTATTTGAATTAATGCACCAATTACGTGAATAGTAACGAGACCCAGGAATTCTCAAAAAATTAATTGAAGGAAAATTTACAAAACGTCTTACCTTAATTTTAAAAAATAGGAGAAAATTGCGGGACATCCTCTTACTGATAGTTTCATATGAAATAGAGGGGGGGGAGGAATTGAATATTTAACATTCTAAGGTTTATTTTGGTAAACGTGTTAATTTCATATTAGTTCTTTCCTTCTATTTCTTCTGTCAGCTTTCACTAGAACGAAAATTAGTTTAAATAGAAAGCGAATATGTAATTTTGAGAGAGTAATTTGACAATCACTCAGAACAACATGTTTAGCCTGAGATGAATAGTTTACCTTGCTAACCTATGGGTTTGGTAATGAATTTGAATCTTTTAGCGCGTAGTTATAATTCTTATTTCCGATGTCAAGTTGGTCTCGCTAGTAGTCAGGCGGTTCAGATTGTTAAGTGCCAATAGTTTGGCTCAGGTTAGAGCCCACGTGACAGTGCTCTATGCATATCGTAGAGTTTCAGCGATAGCTCCTTTTTACAGGTCGTTGTTTACTGAGGACGTCGTCCAAAGTAGGCTTCATCTTCGAGGTTACATTTTGTGCGCTTAAACTTCGCAAACTGCCTTAGAATTGTGTCATTAGAAACAGCACTTTGTCTATATATATTACAAATTTTCTAACAATTTGAGTAGCATTTTGTTTTCTTTTTAAAATAAAAGTAATAAGTCGAAATTAAACTTTTGGATTTTCTATTTTTTTATCCCTAAACTGAACCAAAAATTATCCAAAAAACACATGCTGAAAATTATGGAATATGAGGGGGAAAAGATCTGTTCAAACATCCGCTTTGATCAAGTTCAATTGGTAAGACCCGCGTAACGCTAGAGGGCGCTGAGAGCGTCATTGGGTGTACAGTGCGAACGAAGATGTGACGCAGTAATGATGTGAACTTCTGAGATTTTCAAGTGATTATTATTTAATTAAATCTATTTATATTTATTGATTGTTTATTTATGAAATTTATATGACAATATGATTGCTGAACCTCTGCACTATCTAACCATTGGAATTACCACTGAAATTTGATCCACTGATGCGCATTTGGTGCATCGGCCGGGAATACCAGGTAAGAGAATTTTATTGAATTATTGAAACTGAATTATACCTGGATAGAAATCAAATATGGCTGAAAATCTGTCAAAGTTGAAGAAGAAACGCACTTCCATGCGTTCTATGTTGACGATATTAATTAACAAAATAGAAATAGCGATCAGCAACGAAAACGAAACAGTTGATCAGTTCGAAGCATTTTTGGAACAATTAATCGGAAAAGAAACTCACTTAAATTCTTTAAATGATGAAATAGAAAACCTTTTGAGCGTCGAGACAATATCTGAAGATACAGAAGCTTCAGAAGAAATCAAAGAAAAAATAATTTTTTGGAAATCGAAACTTCATTCTAAAATAAAGAAGTTGAATTCTGATTCTATCCAAGTTGATACAGTTTCACAAAACATTCAATTGATTAATAATGAAACTGAAAATACAAACATAAAATTGCCTAAATTACATATTAGTAAATATTATGGTAATTATTCTGCTTGGTTAGATTTTTACAATTTATTTGAAAGCTCTGTTCATAATAATCCTAAAATAAGCAAAGTTGATAAATTTAATTATTTGAAATCGTATCTCGGTGGTACCGCGGCAGCATGTATTAGCGGATTTGCTTTAAGTGAGGAAAATTATGATAAAGCACTTGATTTATTGAAAGAAAGATTCGGAAATAAAAATATTTTGATTAACACTCATTTGAGTGTTTTGCTGAATTTAACTCCGGTTAAAAATCCTAACGATGTTATAAGTTTACGAAATTTATATGATAACGCGGAAACTCAGATCAGAAGCTTAGATTCTTTAGGAATTACAGGTGAATCTTACGCAAACTTATTAACACCAATTTTAATGAAATTAATTCCTTCAGAATTCGTTTTAGAATTTAATCGCATTCAAGGCGACAAGGAATTTGATTTAAAAACTCTTTTGCAATTCATTAATAAAGAAATACGAAGCCGCGAGAGATCCTTTCCAATTAATAGTTATAAATCATCGTATCAGCGAATGCACGCATTTCCCCCGCAAGAAAAAATAAAAAGTAAAAATTCTACTTCTAGTAGACATAACTCTTCAAGACCTCTACATAAGAGGGAGAATGCTTTCTCCTCCCCACACACACATGAATTCATGGCGTCAGTCGAAAATGTAATGTGTTTATTTTGTAGCAAGAGTCATACGTCAGAATCGTGCTCTACATTTGATGTAAATCAAAAAAAGGATATATTAAAGAAACAAGGTCGTTGTTTCTTATGCCTGACGCCAAAGCACAGAGCTGCAGAATGTTTAAAAAAGGAACTGTGTCCTAGCTGCAATAAACCTCACCATGTCTCAATTTGTTTTCGAAATCAAAATAATCCACACATTATTTCTCCAAAGGGAGAAACCGATAATGCCGTATCGGCGAATATCGTATCGGCAAAAGGGAATACTATGTTACAAACATGTTCAGCCTTAATTGATAATGAAAAAGAGCAGGAAATTGTTAGAATTTTCCTGGACAATGGTTCACACCGGTCCTTTGTTTTGTCAGCTATTTCCAAAAGGTTTAACTTTCCAGTTGTTAGGAAGGAGAGCCTTCCCATTTGCACATTTGGTGCTAAAGCGACGGAGACAAAATCATTTAATGTAGTTAAACTTAAATTAAAGAATAGAGATGATTCAAATTTATGCATAGAAATTGAAGCACTGGAGACAGAACATATTTCGGGTACACATTTACCGACTCCTGATAAAAATATTGAGAAACAATTTAGACGTTTAAAAAATGTACAACTTGCGGACTGTTATGAATTTAACAATAAAGAAATATCAATACTAATAGGTGCAGATTACTATTATAATATTGTCACTGGTCGAATTTCACGCTTAAACAAAACCCTCGTTGCAGTTGAAACAATATTCGGGTGGTGTTTGCAAGGCCGAAACACGAACTTAAATGAAACGTTTGCAATGAGTGTTATGGTAAACGAATCCAATATTTCCGATCAACTGAAGAAATTTTGGGATTTAGAAAATCTGGGTATCGAGGCAGAAGTAGCTGACATAGAAACCACTGAGAAAGATATAATGAGTGAATTTGAATCCGGAATAACATATCAAAATAAGCGATACAAAGTGAAATTGCCCTGGAAACCAAATATGAAGACATTATTAGAAAATAACGAACACTTAGCAATGAAAAGATTTTTGAGATTGAGATCATCTTTTAAAAATGACCCTTCCTTATTTTGTGAATATAGCACTGGTCTAAAGAATTATCTTTCAGAGAATATGATTGAACCTGTCCCGGTTGATGAAGTAAATTTACACCAAAATACATTTTATCTACCACATCGAGCTGTAATACGTACGGATAAGACTACAAGTAAATTACGCATTGTTTTTGATGCTTCGGCGCATGCGAAAGGTCAGTTATCTTTGAACGATTGCTTATACACGGGACTTAATTTTATGCCAAACCTATTTCTTCTTTTGGTCAGATTTAGAACGAATCCGATAGCATTTGTTGCAGATATAAAGATGGCCTTTCTTCAGATCGAAATAGATGAAACTGAACGAAACTACACCAGATTCTTCTGGGAAAAAGATCCAGGAGCTGAAGATGAAAACAGGAAATTGGAAATTTTTCGGATGACAAGGGTGTTATTTGGAGTGAAATCTAGCCCGTTCCTCCTTGCAGCCACAATCAAACATCACTTGAAAAGGTACCTAGATATATTGCCTCTGACTTCTAAACATCTTAATGAATCTTTGTATGTTGACGATTTTATTTGTGGGCAAGTCACTGTTCAACAGGCTCTAAAGACTTGTAAGGAAAGTGTAGACATTCTGAAAGAGGCAAGCATGGACCTTCGAAAGTGGAGAACCAATTCTCCTGAGCTAAGTAAAGAATTAAAGAATTTAAACTTCAATGTAGATCAGGGTGAAGAGTCTCTAGATACAAAGTTGATAGCTTCAAAGGTATTGGGAATTGGTTGGGATGAACAAACTGACACGTTTTATTTTGATACCAGAAATCTGGAAACGTTTCTTTTAAAAGGAACTAACACAAAAAGACATTTACTACAAGCGGTAGGTCGACTTTTCGATCCAGTAGGTTTTATAGGACCATATACTATTAGAGCTAAATACTTGATACAAGAAATTTGGTGTTTAGGATTAGACTGGGATGAAAAATTGCCCAAACAGTTGGAAATTTCTTGGAATAAATGGTGCGATGAGATCCAAGATGTAAAGGAAATAATTATTCCCCGATATTATTTTCAAAGGTCTTTGCCTAGTCATGCAATCACAATTCAATTACACTGTTTTTCAGATGCATCTAAGAAAGCTTATGGTACTGTTGCATACTTACGCATAGAATTAAAAAATGGAAATATCATTTCTAGTTTTGTAGCATCAAAGGGCAGGGTAGCTCCGTTAAAAACCCTTTCGATTCCTAGATTGGAGCTCATGGGTGCACTTTTGTCTTCAAGATTGAGCAATAAAATTTTAACTGCACTAAGTTTTCCAGTTACTCGATATTTTTGGACAGATTCCTCAATAGCTTATTACTGGATCAAAGGTGATCCAAATAGACATAAGGTGTTCGTGAAGAATAGAATAAAAGAAATACAAAAATACAGCAATCCAAAAGAATGGCATCATTGTATGGGAAAGAATAATCCCGCCGATTTCATTTCTAGGGGTTTATCCTTAGGCGAGCTCAAGGGTAATCACCTTTGGTGGCATGGACCCTGCTGGTTGACAATGAATAACACAGCATGGCCATCCTCCTTAGAATCGATGGAAGAAACCAAAATAGATGTCGATAAGTTAGAGTTTAAGAAGGCAGTTGTTGTAAATGCAACTGTTGAAAATAGCCAAACTGAAAATGATTTGATCACAAGATACTCCTCATTCAGTAAATTAATTAGAATAACTGCTTTATGTCTGAGATTTATAAATAACTGTAAAGCGAACCCAAAGTTAAGAACAGGCTTCATATGTGCTTCTGAATTAAGGCATGCTACTGAAGTTTTAGTAAAACTCGTACAGTCAACTGAATTTCGAAGGGAAATAAAGTGCTTGAAAAACGGGCAATCTATTCCAAAAAATAGTAGAATCTCATCTCTAGACGTATTTCTTGACAAAAATGAGGTACTGAGAGTAGGAGGAAGACTTCAGTATTCTAAGCTTTCTGAATTTCAGAAACATCAGATACTTTTGCCAAAGGCTCATCATTTCACTAATTTAGTTATTGAATTTTATCATAGAAAATCCTTGCATTCTGGTGTACAGACTACATTATTTTTAATAAGACAGTCATATTGGATACCGTCTGGTCAAGATCGAGTTAGAAGAGTAATAAATAAGTGCATCACTTGCTTTAGAACGAAGAATCAAACCGTAAGTCAGATGATGGGTAATCTACCTAGGGACAGAGTCGTACCTTCTAGACCTTTCGAGAAGGTCGGATTGGATTTTGCAGGACCTATAATTACGAAACCTAATTTGAAAAGGTCAAAGGTGACTTTAAAGTCTTATATTGCATTATTTATCTGTTTTTGCACTAAGGCAGTGCACTTAGAAGTCGTTTCTGATTTAACAGCAGAAGCTTTTCTAGCCTGTTTACGACGATTTATTGCCAGAAGATCCAAACCAGCCGTCATCTGGAGCGACAACGCCACGAATTTCAAAGGTGCAAGAAATATTCTTAACGCATATAATGAAATTTGCAAATCTAACGCAATTCAAGGATTTAGTGCAGAAGAAGGCATCCAATGGAAATTTATCCCGCCTGCTTCTCCACACTTTGGCGGACTGTGGGAAGCAAACATAAAATCAGTGAAACGGATTTTGTTAAAGGTAGCAAAATCAGCTATCATGAATTTTGAAGAGTTAACTACTTTAGTTACTCAGATAGAAGCAGTTCTGAATTCCCGCCCATTATCACCGCTTTCTTCCGATCCGAATGACTTACAGCCTTTAACTCCGGGACATTTTTTGACAGGAAATGCTATGTTATCCTTTCCTGAACCACATACTGCTCCCGATTCTCTTTCTTTTCATTCCAGGTGGGAACTAGTTCAGAGACTCCAAGCTAAATTTTGGAACCGGTGGCATTCAGAGTATCTAAATCAACTCCAGAATCGTGTTAAATGGAGCATTTCGCAGCCGAACATACAGATTGGTCAACTAGTACTGCTAAAGGACTCCAACTCCAATCCTTTGCATTGGCCATTGGGTCGCATCCAACAAGTGTATCCTGGTGCTGATGGTCTGGTCAGAGTAGTTGAAGTTAAGACGTCTGCAGGTGTTCTTCGGCGAGCCATCAACAAAGTTATTCCCCTACCATTTAAAGACTGATATATGAACTTGAAAAACTTTTATTTTATATTTTAATAATTTACTAATTTAATGCTTAGTTAGTCTAATTTTATTATCTTTAAAATTTCTGAAAACTAATCTGTAAACTCCATGAGAGTTTAAGCGGGGAGAATGGTAAGACCCGCGTAACGCTAGAGGGCGCTGAGAGCGTCATTGGGTGTACAGTGCGAACGAAGATGTGACGCAGTAATGATGTGAACTTCTGAGATTTTCAAGTGATTATTATTTAATTAAATCTATTTATATTTATTGATTGTTTATTTATGAAATTTATATGACAATATGATTACTGAACCTCTGCACTATCTAACCATTGGAATTACCACTGAAATTTGATCCACTGATGCGCATCAATCTTTATCAACAGTAACAAACTAATAAGAAGAAATGGCAGAAAAAATATCGCAGAACTTTCTGGTTGACCCATATTATCTAGGAAGCAGACGAAAACGATGTAAATGGCGAAATGAAACACGGTAACATTTACAAGACTTATAACATGCAAAGAGAGATTTCCAAGAATTGCAGAAAATTTAGAGATATAGATTAAATTTTTCATCAATAGATTTTAGGATTAATCATTTAACTTGTAGTATTATAACTCGTTTAGAAATCGATCCCCGAAATCCGGTAGCAAAAACTTCGCTAAAAGTTAGATATCGAAATACTTCGTAAATTAGGCATACAATGTAATTTTCCTTAACTTTTTTTAACGTTGTAAACGCTGAGAATTATTTTATTGCGAGGATATAAGCTTCTTACTTAAAGTTCCTCTGAGAAGAGCCTAAGAAGGCGTATTCTTCGTGAGCTGCGTGTAGCTGAAATGTGCGACAAAAATTTCAGAACTTCTTTACGGTTTCGTGGCTACATTGTCTTCTCTCACAATAACTTTCAACTAAAAGAACACCTCAAAGTGAGTCTTTAGCTAATTGAACTTTTGTTCGTTACTACGCAAGCGAGTAAATATTCAGTTGAACAGCTTCTTCTCACTGATCGGGGGAAAAGGTAAATAGGGTATGATTCCGGGATTGGGGAAATGAGGACCTTTTGTTCGAAAAGATCAATGGCAATGTTTCACGAGCCACTGACTTTTATGTGAGTAGTTTAATGCGATTAAAAGTATCAGAAGTTAATCCTTTTGAAATCATGAAGTGTTTCAAGACAATACGTAAACCGCTTCAAGGAACTGAGAAGTACCATTTTACGATAGTATTGTGCAAGTTAATGAAAAGGTCGCCCTTTTCAGAACTTTCAGAGAGAAAAATTTTGCCTTTTCACTTATGTTATTATATTCATGCATAATTTCACGGTTTTAGTAAAATGCATCGAAAAGTAAAAAAAATCAGCTCAATCAGTATTCTTTCTATATGAGATTAAAAACAAAATCGCGAGACACCCTAAAAATTAACAGATTTTTAATCAAAATTTGGACTTATTACATCAATCAACTCCTGATTAATCAGATGCGGGCTAACCGGTTTGTGAAACAACTAATCACTCCGTCTAAAAACGTTTTACATTGTTTACTGTGGTAGGATGGGAAAATTAGCATTTAGAACCATCAACGTAGAAAAAAACGGTCTGTGGAAAATTCAAAGTGAATACGGAAAAGTTCATTGGATAACGGTGGCGGTAAAATATGCCTGCTATATGAATTTTTCCAAAAGCGAAGTGTTTTAATGTCTTTAAGAGATTTTGAACTCAATGACATTATTAGAATTCTCTTGTATAAACAGTCCTTCAATGCCATTTATAGCTTAATTTCTTTATTGCAAATAGTTTTTATTCTTCCAGTATTTACAATTGGCTCTTTTTGTTTTAAATACTGATTTACACAACAACATTCATGTAAAATAAATGATTACGTATCATCATTCATTTATGGGACTAAGTTATTTCTTAGTTTTAACTGGCTGAAAGTGCGTGTAAACCGTTAATAATATTTTTGTGTTAATTGCATATCGATTATTCCTGATTCCTGTATTCTCACAGTTGCCCTCCGATTCCGTATTACGCGATTTTCACTTAAGTGTGAGATGCTTCGCCCAACCGGTATAGTGGTTAGAGTCGCTGACTTCCGTGCCGAAGGGCCTGGGTTCGAATCCCAGAGAAAGCATGGATGTTTGTAAATGTATAGTATCGGTGCGGCATGGCGGCACTTTAAATATGCGTCCTCTCATGTGGTTTGGTGGAAGGGGAGAAGGATGAGAGACCTTGGGACTCCTCCCTCCCGGAGTGGTCTCCATCAAAACCATATTGTTTCCGCATGACTGTAAAGCCGCGATATTGCGGCCATCGTAATAGACAACAGGGTGATTTAAAAGTACGTGACAGAAATATAAAGATGACTAGAAGAAACCGAAATAAGTTGATTTTATAATGCGGTGCATGTGTTAAATTAACCAGTTGAGGAGTAAAGAGCGCTGTTCAGCAGTGTATAAAAGCTTCCCTTCAGTATCTAAACAAAGTTAAGCCGAAGAGACCTTCAAGAATATTCACTATTTTACATGTGGTTACAATCAGCTCGTAAATAACTGATGGCTGTAAAATCTGTCGGTCAACGAGACTTATAGTTTGATAATTACCGTTGTGGGCAGGGTAATGTTTCCTGCAGGGGCAACTTCTGTCAGGCCACATTAATTATAAACCATTGCTCTGTGACATAACATAGCGCTTCACACCAAAAATTCTGAACGCATACATTGATAATGTTTGTAACGTCTGTTCACAGAACAGAAGGGAAACATGCCAAAGTAAAACACAAATTAGGCAAGGCAATAACCTTGTGTTTGGAGTAGATTTTAGTCAAGACTCTATCGATTTCGAGGAGAAACAGGTACAGGTCCCTCTTCATCAGGAGCAA
Source organism: Stegodyphus mimosarum (assembly GCA_000611955.2). NCBI lineage: Eukaryota > Metazoa > Arthropoda > Arachnida > Araneae > Eresidae > Stegodyphus > Stegodyphus mimosarum. The sequence continues at coordinate 648,625 of KK119137.1, forward strand.
AGGTCTCTGCAGTCAAGGGAAAGCTACGATTGTACTTGTATCCAACAGGAATAAAGCGGAGGAGATAATAGAGCCATCTAGCGGCCAAATAGCGATGAAAAATGAAAAATGAAGTTAATGAAACTTTAATAGCGTTAGAAAGGACTGGATTGCAAGTAAGGCCATTAGCAAGAAAGGCTTCAGGCAATTCCAATTCACCAAGAAAATTCAATTCGATAAAGTCTTGACTAAAATTTGCGCCAAACACAACAAGATTGTTGTTTTGCTATTTTTATGTCTATTATACTATTACTTTTTATGCCTATCAAAAGAATACTAAATACTGTCCAGAGATTAAAATATCCCTGAATATTGACCCACCCCAATCAGTAAATTAATTTAGTGAGATTTATTCATCGAATTAAGACAGTAAATTCAAAATCAATACCTCACTAATAGAATGTAATCCAATGAATAGTAACTGCAGGGCCCCGGAAGGTCTTTTGTGTTATGTCACGCTAAAAGCAAAAACAACCAATCAGATAATCGTATTTCGTGCACTCATTTTTACTCTCTTATACCAATCCCATTTAAATCTTCTGAAAATAACGACATGTTTCGGATATCAAGGATTCTTCAAGGCAACTTCATACTTCCTCCCCTGGATTAGAGTCATGAACCATCCAATGTTAGCTGGACATGCTGGATAATTAATCTACAACAGAACATACGGAGAATACGATAATTTTTGCATTCCCTATTATTTAAAGAGTAGCTAGGAAAAGGTAGGAAACGCAGTCGAGCAAATCCAGGAGGTGATGAATTATCGTTCTTATTATTTTAATTTAGGTACCGCTATAGAGATCAGTAGGATCTTTTCACACGGGAAGTAGGAAAACTCTGCTATGCCTCTTCCAGAATTCGAACATCAGATCTTCAAGTGATATAATTTTTTACTTTAAAATCGATATTTCATGGTCATTTTCTCCTTCTGCCTTGCCTTGTAACCATGGTAACGGCTGCTTCGAAGACACCCGAGTTACTACCTTGAAATGCTTGTTGCAAAGTAACTGACTGTAGTTGGATGTGCTAATTACTTGCATCCTAAAACCATGTATGAAGGGATGTGACAATTTCTTACGGCTTAAAACTTAAATTATCGCTCAGAATTAAACAAAACCTCATTAGTAATTTTACCTCATTAGTACTCCTGCAACGAGTTCAAAATTTAATACCTTTAATACATAAGCCATAAATATTTTTTTTTCCAAAAAATGTTTAACTTTTGCAACTTTCGTACGAATCTGAGTCAAGAATCAAATGCCAATTCACCAAGAAATTCTTCTAACTGCGCATTATATCTGCTTAAACTTATAGAATTAGGTAAAGGAAAAAAGTATTTTTTTTTCTTCTTTGATGCTATCAATTGAACCATCTAACACGATTAAACGCAGTTAAATCGCAAAAAATTTCAGAAGTTGGTTTCTGAATTATTCTGCCGTGAAGTAATTCTTTTCTTTCCCTTTTATAATGCGGATGTCAAAGAATTACAAAAGAAAGACTGAAAGAAATTTTTGAAACCACTCTTGTTATTGAATCGGCTTTTCAATTATATTATTTTATAGTCGAATAGGTAGTAGGTAATAAACTGTTCTTATGGGATAGCCCAAAGAAATTATTTAGCTAGGCTATTTACTGAGATTCATATTTTTATTAAACTGCTGCAAATAAAAGTTATTTATCATGAAAAGGTATAGTACTTGTATTAAATCCAAACAGTGTATTTTCTCATATTTTTGTATCCTGAAGTTTTAAATTTCATATTTTCCTACTGACTGACATTTGAATTTTAAAAACAAATTGTCTTATTTTATTTTATTACTTTCTTTAAACAGGTGTTAAAGATGAATTATTACAGTTTTGGTTAATAACATACGTTATCATAATTTTATTTCATTAGATACAGTTAAGAAATCCTTTACAGGCAGTTGTTTATATTAGCTAAATAGAATGATGACATCCAGTCTTTTCCCAAGACACATTTGGGAGCAATTAGATATATTTCTGAGCAGTAAACATGAAAAATCAGCATTGCCCTCGAAGGATTCGAATTCTGGACTTACCGACTGCCAACCTCACGTGCTTCCAATTTCACCATGAAAGCATGTAGTAGGGAAGGAGAAAATTTCTTACATTCACCTGCATTTAAAGGTTGACAGAGAAGGAGTGGCGCCAGTTGCCAAATCTTAGTAATAACGAATTATCTTCTGCCACATTTAAGTTTCGAGCTGTGCTGCGATTTGGAACATTTTTGAAGCCAGAAAAATAGAGAATCAGCAAAGCCGTCGAGGGGATTTGAACTCTGGATCGATTGACTGGCAGACGGACATGCTTCCAATTACACCACGAAAGCAAACGGAAAGGAACAAGACAATTCCTTCCATCATAACCCCAGGTTATGCATTTTACACACATCTGTCGATAGGTCTTAATAAGCTGATGAGCACACTTGCTCAGTGGACCAGCTCTCTGTCGAAGACAATTAGTCCGCTCTAAGGCTGGGCGATAACAATGCTCTCCTGGAGCTTATTTGTTGCGCTGTTTTGGCGACACGTGAGTTATTAAATAAAACTGTAGTTTAAATTTAACGTAACTAAAAAATAAAGTATCCCAAGACAATTTAGTCAAAAATTAAATTAAATTATCATACAGATAAGTTAATTTAAACTGAAATTATTTTACTTAAAATTCGAGCAATGTGAAATCAGTGCCTTCTGGCTATTAACTAAGTTTGCAGTCGTACTGTGAATACATTTAACTTTGGATTTACTGTACTGATTTTTCTGTAAGCATTTGTATTATTTAATTAATTAATTTAAGCGATTTGTAGGAAATACAGCTGCAGTATTTTTAACATTGGTTTTGCTTTATTGATGATTTATAATTATTTAAGTTGCTTTGTTTTATTAATTCTGTATTCAATTTATAAGGTATATCTCCCACATTCTTAGCGTGCCTTCGTGGTGTAATGGTCAGCACACTGAGCCGGTATTTCAGAGGTCCGTGGTTCGATCCCCGGCAAAGGCATTGCATATTTTTCATCTCTCTTGTTCCAAAAAATACCTAATGTCTCTACAGTGGCGCCCGAACTAAAAGGGTTGTGGATGATGATTCTCCACACCCAGGATTTGGCGACTAAGTACCCTAAAACCCTAGTCGCCCTTTAAAAGGGGGAGTATATAAGGTATATCTCCCACATTCTTAGCGTGCCTTCGTGGTGTAATGGTCAGCACATTGAGCCGGTATTTCATATTTCAGAGGTCCGTGGTTCGATCCCCGGCGAAGGCATTGCATATTTTTGTTGGAGCTTTTAATTCTTAAGAGTTTGTGTTTATGTTCCAAGTTCATTCTTGTTGGAGCTTTTAATTCTTAAGAGTTTGTGTTTATGTTCCAAGTTCAATACCAAATGATAAGTCATTATTTGGATAACCAATTCTCAATAACATGAAGGTGTAAAGTTTGTGACAACATGATAAACACAATATATACTGTAAAACTGGTGTTCAAATCAATAGTAAATAGTGACCCTGAGCTCCAACAGAATAATTAAATAAATGCGTTGTGTAACATATATTGGGTCCAGTGTTCTAAATTAAAAGTGAAAACATTTCAAGAAAGTTAAAATTAAATATAGAATTTATTAGATATTACTGAATAATTTACAAATAGTTACATTGGTGGCGGTGTGGTGGAAATATCATAAATAGAAATTTCATACCCAATTTGACAATGGCAAGATGTCAGATATACTTGTTACAGAAATCATGGCAGTAGACGTCACAAAAACGGTAGAGTGCCATTGCTAGCTTTCTATAAGGAGAGAAAAAAAGGAAATATTAGCATGACAAATTTTAAACGTTTGCTGCGCCCTCCATAGTAGCTTTTCTCTCGTCCATTTCTATTTCTTCCGACATCGTTGGTTCTCAGATAACGCTGACGCTTTCCGCTCAGTCTCCTTCCGTCAAAAATGGCTGCTCGTCTCAGTCTTCCGTCCGTCCTCCCCGTCGCCAGCTCCCAAGCCTTTTTACTCAAAACGCCAAGACCGCTCGATTGGCGATTTTAGATGGTAGGTAAACCGCCAACAACCCGGCAACCCCAAGGGAAAAAACACGCAGGAAGGTGCAGCCCAAGGTGGAAAGAGCTCCTGCATTTGGCCTATATCGCTGCTACACCAAGGTCAATCACCTCTAGCCTCGACGAGGGGTCCCAATCCTGTATAGAAACAGGCTGCGAGTAAGCAAAACACCCCGTCCCCCGACCCCTGCTGCAGGGTTAGTAGTGTAAAAAACTAGCCTCTCCGCAGGGTGCGATCTTTACTATTGTTGACAGATGTTTCACAGACTACCGTCTAGCGGGCGAAGAAATCGAAAACAAAGTCATAAATTTATTTGGAAGGGCAACGGAAAAGCTTTTGAAAGAATAAGGTGTTAATTATTGATCTTACATACAAATTAACTTCAATACTGATAAGTAATTAAATAAAAATATAATAATTACATAGATAATTTTCTTGGGTTTATTCCAACACCAAACACGACCACCATAGTAAGGAAATAAAAATTACTTCAGTTAAAATACAATAATCAAGTATGAAAATTTTTTATATTCTCCACAACACCAAAACGACCACCATAGTCAGAAAATATGGATCCCAAATTTAGCAGAAGAGGGGGCACATTAAAAACTTAAATAAACTTTAAACACCAACTTGTGTAACAAACTTTAAAAAGATTGACCTTAAGGATCAACTTATCAAGAGATTAACATTAACAACCAAAGTTAAGAAAAAAAGTAAACAGAAATTTAAATAGTTAACCAACCAAAAGTAAAGAAGAAAAATTAATTACTCAAACAACTTAAAATCAGCGTTAACCAAAACTGTCAAGAGAACAAATTAAATGACTACAATTACTTTACAACAAGCCAAAGAAACTTAAGTTCAACTACAAAAATTAAAAACAAATTAAACTTTAAGTCTGAAGCAAAATAAGTTAAATCATTACCTTTAAAACAATTTAAATCACAACTGAAATAAGTAATACATAACATTTTTCATCTCTCTTGTTCCAAAAAAATACCTAATGTCTCTACAAATTTATTGATTTCGAGAAACAATAACTCAGTGAACTGGGATGAAAAAGCAGAAAGTTATAATCTGTTACTTTAAAGTAAATACTTCAAGATCTTCCCATCCCTCCGCTATTTGCGATCGTAACAACACACCATGTTCACAACACAGCACTTATTTTCCACACCTCATCTGAGATTGCAGTTCAAACTAGCTGTAACTTGCATGCTGTTACAAAAGGAAAATGTGTTAAACGGAAATGAAATGCGGAAAGAACAATTAAGGGACTCAGCCGTCTTCTGCAGCGTTTGTTACCATGGTTACGAGGTGAGCCGGGCGAGACAAACTGTCCCTGAAGTACTTATTGTAGAATAACAGTCTGTAGCAATGGAAATATCAGACTCTTTATAACATAAATTAATCCATAAATTTACTACTAATAATTACTAAGCGAAATAATTTATTAAATATATAATTGCGATTAAATGTTTATTTATTTTAAAAAGTTGTATTTTATACACAGAAACACTCGGCTTAAGAACGTACTTAGCTTTGATAAATTCGCCGTAAAACTGAAATTAACTCAAGTCGAAAATGCATTTGATATAACTGAAGCAGATCAATACAACCCCAAAAAAAGTTGCCCCATGAAGATCTTCGAACAGGATGACAACGCGCATATCAGCCTACTGCTCTCCACAATACAGAAGTTTACTGAGGCTCGCCTACACATTAGAGTTACACTCCTCCAACGCAATGATCAATCACGTCAAAGCGCTTGATTTAGAATCGCAGCAAGACTGTTCTCGCAGCAAAAATAAAATCGCTTTCTTCAATAAAGCAACTGCAAATTGCTGGTGGAGATAGACCTACATCGAATGTTCCTACTAGTGTAACTGACTTCAAACTTCATGAGAGTATTTTAATGAACCTATAGTAGGGAGAAAACATTCAACGTTAAATCGATTTTGTTACAAAATGCTGAGTCCTTTGGGAAATTAGTATTGAATTTCCTAGAGAAAGTGAATAAATAAAATACGTGCAAAAGAACTTATCGTTAACATTCATAGAAGAGAGTAAAGTGTGTTCAAATTCTGTAACAACAAGCTAAGTGTACCCTCAGAAATAGCTGCTGTAGAAAGCAGAACGGCATCGCTGTTTATTGAGGTTACGCAAAGTTATTTGAATATAACCAAGCACTCGAGAGCTATCTGCCTAACAGGAGAGGTGCTTATGTGAAGGACTTTGTAAAGTCGCTCACCTTTTGTCTATGATGAAACGTCGAGGAACCTAGTGAACCTACTAACCTACTAGTGAACGCTAGTAGTGAACCTACTAGTGAATGCCAACAACTAAAACGTAGACTCGAGAAGGGTTAAATTACTCTTTTATTCACTCAAATAAGAATATCAGTCAGCCCCTTCTCGGGCTTATAAGAAAGTCTCTATTCGAACATTAATTCAGAATAAGAAATAAGAACTCCGAATAAGAAATAAGAACTCAAAATAAGAAATAAAAACTAACCGAGACTTAGTCGAAGCTAGAGACAATCATCTAACGCAGTTGGCTCTTAAATTAAACTAACCGGTGTATATCAATAGATACGTATAACAGGCCGAGAGTAACAGCTTCAAGAATGACTTAACCAGAAGCCAAATACGAGCCATTAAGGACTCCCAGTCCTCTTTATCGAAGCAACCTGAACCTTCCTTAAATACTTCTTCTAACTCATTTGCATTCAACGCGATTCTAAAAACTCATTCTGGTAGGGCGTAGTAAGTGGAAATAAGAATTGAAAGGAAAGGGTTTCAAAATTAAAATAACTGTTATAAAATTAAAATATACCATACAATCTTTCTAATAGAAACTGTTTCATATTCACGTTATATATACAGAAAACCACAAAAAAAAAAAAAAAAAAAAAAAAAATCCACAACGCAGTCAGTCCGTTTGCTTGGGATCGAATCCCGATCAAACACCCAGCATTAAGCAAGTTTAACCATTCTGCCACTTGTGAGTCCAACACATTTAAGGAGGATTTTTTTTAAATCAAATCTGCAGACACAAATTTAACTACTGCTGTTGCTTGAAACGTCAAAATGTTTCAAATGAATTCAAAATTCGTTGAGAATCACCAATATCCATTGTTTGTCCCATAAAGATCTTCAGACAGGGTGACAATGTCCTGTCCGAAGTAAGTCGAATAAGTTATCTCCTTAATCGAAAATGTTGCCCAAGATGAGCTACATTGTTGATTGATTCTTGCATCCCCAAGAACGAAAATATTTCATTCTCAGTGAAATTTTTCCTAAGTTTTGATAAAGAACGAATTGCGGAATCTCTTACCTTTCTTTTTCTACCATCAAAACCTCTTAACAACATTTGGAAATGTGTACCGCCTTGATCAAATGTTGGGAATGACTAAACTTATTGAAGTCCTCCGGTGGCTAGTAGTTCGGTCGGAGGTTCAAATTCCGTGAACGGGCTGGCTGCATGAGCGTTTTCGCTGTTTTCCTTATGTAACATGCATACGAGCCAGTTTCTCTTAGAAGGTCTTCCACAAAGGCATTCATCCTCTTAGGCAGATAGCCTTCGAGGCTTTGCCGTAATCACATAAATCAGAAATCAGCCAAACTTATTGGTCGTCCCCGACAGAATCCGAGGAATCACCGACAGAATTGCCGAGGATGCAACATACGAGATGAATGAATACGACATCTCCGAGAAGAGGGTTGAGACATAAATAAAAAAAACAAGCTTTACGCGAGATTCGAGCTTATTCTAAATTTCGAATTAGAAATTAGCCTACGTTAACCATTTGATTCTTTAAGCCTACTTATTCAGGATATAGTAGCTTAAGTTGTTTGAAAATCTGCCATGTTTTGATAATTCTTTTTAAAACGAAATGCATCCTGCATTTAACTGTCAGCATTCTTATGCTTTGTGTAACTCGCATTAACAAAACTCCCGGTAAAGAATGTTTCAAATTCCAAATGTGTTTGCTGTCGAATGCCTAATCGCTTTTGTGCAATTGTAAAACAGTTTTTGAATAAGCACAGAGGAAACATTTTTAAAGCTTAGAAGAAAATGCTGATGCTTTAAAAATGCTGATACTAGTATAAACATTCACACTTATACTTTTGTATAAATGATCAAGTAACAGTGTAAAAAGAATTATTTATTCTATCCATCGCTTATAGTAACATAGAAAATATATTAAAATACGTAAAATTTCATGAAGAGGCCAAAGAAAAAAGGAATGCTTCTTAAAAAATGTAAAAAAATAGCAATTCGAAAACGCTAATTTTATTTTCCAGCAAACGTACATTTCATCATGATTCTTAAATAACAACAAGAAAAACAGGAAAAGGTTATAATGGTTAATTAGGATTTTTCGTGTATATAAATAGCAAAAATAACGATATAACATTAAAAAAAGTCGTTTGCCTAATTCTTGTATACTTTCACTGGGTTTAAAAAGGCTTATATGTATGCATGTATAATGGTTACACCAGAACGCAAACGATTACAATTCATCTCTTGCGATTAGAAGTACCATTCTGTTGCAAAAGCTTTAGTCATTACTGCTCGAATACGCCGTTACTGACGGAATCTGAATTGAAAAGAGCTATGTTCTAAGTCGATTACGATAAAAATGGAAAGTAACCTTAATTAGCTCGAAATAATAGTGTTCTTTCTTTATCTGTGTCTGCATTTGAAATTTTTTTAGTCTTCTCGAACGAAAGAATTTAAATACGCGGTTGCAGTTTATCCACTTAATGCTTGGAATAAAACCAGAATTTATTCTTCTGTTAAATTTCATGCAAATTTTCTTTTTCGCTTTACGTAAATGTAGATGAAGGTATATTTATCACATGATTTCTTTCTTCGTATTTCTGAAGCAAGGTGTAGTAAAACTGACTGCGCTGTTTTTTGTCGTTTCTTTTTTTTTGAGTCTTTAATTTAAAATTTACGTACAATGAAAAGGAATTCCAGCTCACTACAACTCCATTCAGTGTTTGAGTTTTATAATCTTTTCTCCGATTTTAGAAATGTCTGTTTTAGTCTATTCGTTTTTTGTATCGCGTTATTTGATATGCTGCTAGGATTTAAATCATCCGTGTTCTTTGCCAATTTTCAAATTTTCCAGCCATTAAATTCGTTGTAATATGATGGAAACGCCTAACAAACTCGAAATTTGCGTCAAAGCTGAAACACACTGTGATGAAAGAATTATTAGCATTTTACAGAATGTCTAAGTTACAAAGGTTAACAATTAGTATTAGAAAGCATTTTTTATTCTGAAATATCGTTCATTCCTTGTTTTTCCTGTTTGAATTTTCCATATCTTTAATTTCAGAAGAATAACGTTTTACAAATTTTGAGTATCAAAATTTGATTGCAAGAGAACATTGGTCTGTGGATTGTCGTACTACGTGGCGGATATTATACTACGTTATAGTTTACAGATATCGTACTACGTTGAGACTGTGGATAATCGTACAACGCAACGGCGGGACGACATCTGCATTGCTACGTATTGTTAGACAGAAGAGCGCTTTTGCATCTTTCCAAGACACTAACTACAACACAGAAATCAACACCTGTAATGGTCCCTTTACTATGCACTTGGACCAAGGACCAAGGATTGATTGTACTTGGATTGATAGCGGAGTACCCTTGCAAATTAATTGCAATTACTTCCACATCGTCGTTAAAGAAACTGAATAAAATAAGTATTCGCTAAAGAAAGTGAAAGAAGGCATTGTGCGTTTAAAAAAGGAACTCGTTAAGAGGTCGGATGGGAACAGATGCACTTTGAACGCAACATTGGCACTACGCCATCTTTTCTAATGAATCCTGAATTTGCTTATAGCATAGTAATGGTCTTGGATGTGTATAGTGGCAACGAGGAGAGCAAACCGTGGAAGCTTGTATTCTTTGTCGCCGTACCCGCCCATACGCCTGGATTTAAGGAGTGCCATTCCGTATACACACGGTTCTTCTCCACCAGAACATGTACTCCTGGAAGCCCGAATTTTGAACTTCGAATTTAACATTTTGTATTTTGCAAAAAAATTTTAATGAATTTTGTCTTAACAAATTCAACGATTTGAAAGCGACTAGTGGCAACACTGTGCGAAATGAAAGATTTTTGCCTCCAGAGTGAGAGACTGTCTATCGAAAATTCGATAGATATTCTGTTTTTAAATATTTTGTGATTTTGCTGTTGAATTGAATTGTATGTGGGGTAAGTGCGAAGAACGTGATATTTAATTAATAAATTTAACCCTTACAACTCTAATAATAAAAAGACAAAAAAAAGGTTTTGCAATCCATCTTACTAAGAAAGCTGAACACTGATATGATGAACTGAGAAAAGACTGAAAAATATATAAATATGTATGCTAGCACTTAATAATGCATCGGAAATTCTAAACATATGCTGTTTTAAAATATTTGCAGTTTTGTTCTTGAAGTGTATTTGGCATAAGTGCGTGCTATAAGTCTAAAAGACTGGTATACTGCGAGCTGAGCGAGAGCGTAAAAAAAACCCTTAAGAAACCCCTTCGGACGACTGTTAAAATCTGAACCCTTTCAAAGTTCGTCACCCCCTTTAACTATTTAATCTATTTGTAAAGTGGTCTAATAATTAGGTTCTAAAGGCATTAATTTGCGTAAACATCAAAAGTAATGAACAATTGGCAGAAGAGAGGAAGGACAAAATCAAATGTAAATCAGACTAGATCTGGGTATCCTCAAAAAACTTCATGTCAAGGGACAGGAACGGCATTTTAAGCAATGGACCATTTCAGGCAGCCTAGTTAAGAATGGTCAAAAGCAATAACTGCGTCGGTAGACCATTTTCTGTCACTATCGGCTCTAAAGTACAGTGAAGTGACTACAAGAAAGTTGATTGAAGATCTGACAGGAACTCGAATCAGCAGTTCTATTCTGGCTTGAATGTCTACAAAAATCAGTGGTCTGTGTCTCAATAACTTCGAAAGAGGCCCGTTTACGATTGAGTCTTGCAACGTTCAGTGGAACCTTGAGAAATGAGACAACGTACTATTTACTAACGATGCCGAAAAACTTGACTTGTCAAAAACCTGAAGTGTGATTTTAGACGCGGTTTGATTTGGAGGGAAGGAACTACACGCCTTCCCTTGTTCATGAAAGCCTTCCCTTGTTCATGAAAGATCTGTTTCTACGAAAGCAATTTCAGAGTTTAGGGCGCAATCGTAAGATATGACCACACCGAGCTATATACCTTTGATGGACGCTCTCTAACTGGTCACAGATATGTGGACGAGGTCTTGAAACTTCATTTAACTGTCTAACAATGCTTTGCTGACTGATGAGAATGTGGTAGTAGAATGCTTGAAATGATATTATCTGAATGGATCAGCTTACTCATTTTAAAATGCCGAATTACCGAGCGCCAAATGCATCTGAAGATATTCCAGGTTCTAACAAGAGCACTTCTTGAAGAGTGGCTTGCAGTTCTACATATCTCACTCAAGGGTTTAGTAAATTCTGTAAATCAAAATGTAAAATTTGCATTTCTGTCAATGGGGGTTGTCTTCATATTAATAAAAAAGATCTATTGCAAAGTTGGAAGGTCATGTTTCAGTCATTTATAAATATATTAAACTTGTTTTTAAATTCACGATTTTGAGGTGTTTCAAAACCGGAAAGCTAATGTTACTATCATTTATAAATTTCCCCAAATTTTCTTTAAATTCGATATTTTAAGTAACTGGCAAATACGATAGTTTATGCTGAATAAAGCTTTTGAGCAATTTTTTAAAATCATTTTAATAAATAATATAATAATAATAAGTTATAATAATAATTTTAATAAGTTTTTTTTTGCCAACGTACTTTCTTTTGATGAGAAGTTTAGTGCATATGTAAGCACATTTATTTTTACGAAAGCTTACAATACTACTTCTTCACAAAAGATCGCAATTAGTAACTCTTTCAGTTATTGACAGAGTTCTAGACGTACACGGTCAAGGCAATTGAAATTCCGGATATATGAAGTTAGAGCTGTATGGAGTTAGCATAATTAGGGCTCTAAATACATTGACTCCAGATAAACAGAAATACGGATGCATAGAACACAAATCGTTGCAGTTACAAATGTGTCGTACCCAGACTTTTAAAATTCTAAATACATAATATCTGGATAAATGCAATTTAGAACGTAAAGAGTGCAGATAAATGGCGTTTCGAATATGTGACTGTGTGGAATTCCGGTAATTAAAGCTTTGAAGTCCTAATGAAGTGAGTTTCGAATGTGTGGAGACCGGATGCATACTGATCTGGATAATTGGAGCTGTAGATGTGTGAGATCCAGATAATAGGAATTCGGTATGTATAAAGACTGAATACATAGAGTTTATAATCTAAAGAAAACAAATAAATGGAATTTTAGGTGTATGAGTGAGCAGAGTTCTGATGATTAGAGCTCCAAACGCTTGAGGTCAAGATCAATTAAGTTTCAGTTGTTTGGGATCTGAATAAAGACGATCCGATTAATTGAGGTTAATCGATCCGACTTCCTGAAGGAAGTCTAGATAAGCGGGGTTTCGTGTGTATGAAATCAGGATAATAGAAGTTCGAATAACTGGAGCTACCAAAATAGGAAGTTCAGCTAATTGAAGTTGTGCCTGTATGGAACCTGGATAAATAGAGCTCTGGATATGTAAGGCCAATCAAATAGATTTCCAGATGTATGGAATTAGGGTAAATGGAATGAGCGGAATGAGAATATATATATATATATATGCATGCTACATGCTCAGGGAGAGCGAAAGAGTGCCGTTTATATACAATCAGGATAATTAGAGTCTCGTATACTATACAGGGGATTTGTTTAACTGGAGATACGAGTATATGAAACCAGGGAAATTGAACTTTTAGTGTTCTTAATTCTTCAGTGTAGATTATTTTTATTTAGTCATTTAACATTACCGTGCTTTGCAAGCATTTAGAAGCAAGTCTTTTCTTTATAAGTTCCGTTAAAAGCGCAAGATACGAATTTTGTGAGTTAATTAACTTATTATAATAAAATTTTACTTTTTACCAACATAAAATTTAGTTTGAAGTTAACGC
>KK119137.1:661915-711982 GCA_000611955.2 Stegodyphus mimosarum
ATGGAATTCAGAGTTCTAAATTTTGAATCCAAAGTCAGAGCTGTAAGATTAGAGCAAATAATCTGTTTGAATTAACAGATCGCAGTATCACATACAAATTGTTTACCAAATAAACCAACTGCGAGAAAGTTAATTATCTTAAGTAACCGCATTCAATTCATTAACGTTCTCTCGAATTTCCAAACAAATTTATTTCAGTCTAAAAGAGACAATAATTACGCATTTCATTTGCAAAATGGGATAATTTGGAAGATTTGTTTGAAAGACAAAATTTTAATTTAATCTTGAAACATTTAAATATATGGTGCCTTTAAAAACGATTGCATATTAGAAACTATTAGGGATTTTATAGCATCAAATATGAAATACCAATTGTACTCTTACATTTGTTTAAACCATTTATTTTCCAGGTGCTAGACGGATAAATTAACTACTTACACCATAATATTACGCATAGGGAAATGTAATAATTATTTTTAGTATTTTATCATGCTTTATATTTCCTGCTGGCGTAAATCGTCATTCCCCGTCCTAATTCGAACGGTACTCATCGCTGCAAGAAAGCGGAGACTTATTCACAAAATGGTGGTTAGTGAATTTCACGTTCTTGTCTCAAAATTCCCTCCTTCTCTCTCTCTTTCTCTCAGTATCCTGTATCTGCTTTTACAATTTTTTCTGTCATTTTTAATATCTCTCTCTCTTTACATATACATATGCGTATAATAATTGAGATACGATGACGATAGATATTAAAGTATACATAGGAGAAGCTTGTAGTTGTGGCAGATTTAAACGTTCATTTTTATTTATAGTGGATACACATTTTTGAAGCCAACATAAAATAAACTAGTGTGCTAAATGGTTCTAGAACTTATGCATTTTTGAGGTCGTTACAGTAAGAAGAAAAGCTGAGGCTGAGCGTCTAATCGGCAAGCAGAAGCGAAATGCAACGTATTTCAAACTAGAGGCCTAGTTTAAAAAGGGAAAGATTCTCTCATTGATAACCAAAGTTATTAAAAGTTTCTGTATTAGCTAGTTGACGTTTTAGTTCGTAATGTGTAAAGGATGGAAAGGGAAAATATCCAAACTAAATTACAATGGTAATGGACCATTGAAAATTAAAGTAGTATTTTTATTTACACACTTTTATGTTTTATATACATTGATTGATAAATATGAATGTTGTTTCAATCATAACATCAAATTATTTTTCATGCTTAAATACTATAGGATAAATATCCTTTAAAACTGATAACAGAAGATAAAAATGGATAAAAGAACGGCTGATAATTGAACCATTTGATTTTATGATGCTGAGAATATACCGCAAAAGAGTAGAGGAAAATAATGGAAATTTAGTGCTAATTATCTTCAGTAATTTTGCTTTTCGGACTTCTGTCATTAAACAAAGAGGTCTAAGGGGGAGAAAAGCCTAATTAGAGACGCTGTTTTCTTTTCGGTTAGATAATGGAGCTTCTTTATGATAATTAGAAGTTAATTAACAGCTTCGAGAAAGAACATTAGTGACAGTGTAATGTACGGTGATAAAAATTCAATTTAATCAACACAGAACTGCTCCTCAGTGAGTGCTGAAAGTATTATTAACAAATCAATAAAATTTATTTGAATTTTTTGTCGGTATAAAAATTCATAAAATTGTGACTTTACATTGCTTGAGTCATGAAGATATTCGGATTTGATATTGCAGATTCGAGTTTTTTTTTCCTCTCAAAACAAATTTGCCGTTTGATGTGTTTAGGCAAAGGCAGTGAAATCCTAATAAAATGTATTGCCAAATTTTGCAAATTACGGAAACAGATACTTCCGTTATATTCAACATAAATATGTTAAGGATGAGCCTATCCTGTTAACTATGCATATAAAAGAAACAGCCTGTCTGGGTGGTGTGTCTTCCGTTCGTGCTGTGCGTAAGCTAATAGACTCAGGGCTACGAAATTTGGTACATAGGGATATCTAGATCCCTATGTACCAAACATAGTACACAGGGATCTAGTACATAGGGATTGGTACATAGGGCCAGTGACCTCAAAGCGGTTTTTTCAAACTTCAAATGAGATTTGTTTTAATGTTTTTTGATGAAATCGCATCAAATCGATGGCGAATCAGCATTGTTGCCACTCGGGAAAATGAGGGCAATAATTCTGTGCAGTTTTTAAATTTAATGTGTCACTTGGATACTGGACATTTGTCAAGAAGTACTTGGCTACGACATTTGTCGAGTTTGTCATGAAGACGCTCATTCAGAGGTTTGTCGAAAGGACGTTTGTTTTCTGGTACATTTAAAAGCCAAACGAAGGCTGGTCGCATAGCGTCCAGGGTATGTTGGTTAATTTATTTATTAGGATAATTAATATTTGTATTATGGGATATTGCTTATTTCATTGTTCTCTTTTATATAGTTATAAGGTATTTCTCCCGCCTTCTTCGCATGCCTTCGTGGTGTAGTGGTCTGCATGCTCGACGCGTAACCGAGAGGTCCGTGGTTCGATTCCCGGCGAAGGCGTTGCTCATTTTTCATTCTTCTGCTTTAAAAAAAATATCCTAATGTCTCTACATAGTCAGTTATTCACTGAAATTCGTGTTTTTTATAAAGTTCTTCTGCAGAGCAAAATTCTATGAATTTTTTAAATTTAATGTTCGCTTTAGGCATTTTTCCAGTACATTTAAAAGCCAGACGAAGGCTAGCCGCGTAACGGCTAGTATATAACATATTTTTGCTAAAAGGATTCTGTCACATCTTCAAATATTCAAGTTTTACATCAAATTCGAGATTTGAAAGCCCGAAACTTTGTGCCTTTTCCTTCCTTAGGATGTAACTGAAAAATCGTCTAAGCATTTTAACTCAGAAGTGGTAAAATATTTCTAAATGCTACATTTCAATTAGCATTTTTACTTGTTTAAAGCTAGCTTCTAATCTTGAAATATATTGAAAAATCTAATTCTCTCCCCTCTATACTGATTTCGATTTACAAATATTCTGGGAAAACATAAAATTGTATTTTACTTTCAATAAAAACTTTTAACATTAATTAACAGTTTCTTCCTTTTTTCTTCTTATTGAAATAATTCAGAAACCTTTGAAAATTCGGACTTATATTAGAGGATGTTTAAGATTCATTCCACCTCTAATTTATATGCCAAGAATTGCTAAAATATCTACTTAGAATGTAGCTCAAGCATACTTATAAATACAATCAACTATACGAATGTAAAAAATTATAACTATATGAATCATTTTACGTCTTAAAGTTATTATCCGCTGACATAGATAACTGTGTAATTAAAGTCTCTTTTTGCGCCGTTTAAGTAACCTAATGTCTATTGCAGAGACATTTGGTTATTTTGAAGCAAGAGACATGAAAAATGAGCAATGACCTCGCCAGGACTCGAACATCAGCCTCTCGAATACGCGCCGAGTGTGCTACAGTTACACCACGAAGGCATGCTGGAAGGAGAGGGGAAATACTTTATAAGATTTAAGAGGAGAGATTAAGATTTTTGAGGAAATTTTGGATCAGTTTCTCCTCTAATTATTATGTGGGATGTTGTTAAAATATGTATCATCAGAATGTTGCTCAGTTATATGTATAAACAAGAACAACTATACGAATATAAAGAATTATAACTATACGAATTATATAATCCTTTTCATATCCAGTAAGTTGTTATTCACTGCCATTAGACAGGCATGTAATCAAAAAAATCCTTTTTAGCGACAATTAAGGTTGGACACAATTTAAAAATTAACCCAAATTGGAAGAAAGAATATTTAAAAATTTTTATTTAAAATATTGAAATGTAGAAAAAGTATGTAGAGACATCAGGTTATTACGAAGCAGGAGAGGGGAAAAATAAGCAACGCCTTCGCCGGGAATCGAACCACGGACCTCTCGGTTACGCGTCGAGCATGCAGACCACTACACCACGAAGGCATGCGAAGAAAGCGGGAGAAATACCTTATAAGTAAAACCATTTAAGTTCTATTCGGGATTTAAGTTATGACATTTAAGTTGTCTTAAGGCAAAGTTCTCCGTTAAACCAGGACCACAGTCAGTTTTAACAGATACACTCAGTCTCTGTCCATTCAGTTAGCAATACTCCGTCTTAAGAAAGTCAATTTCAACATTTGCTGTAATTCCATTTCCTTGCTTCTTATCATGTAACAGGTTAACCTCTCAAGTAATGCCTCATTGCTTTCCAAGGTTATAAAATTTCCAGGTTTAAGAAATTGTAGGCCTAGGTCTTTTTACGTTCTCCCTAACAAAATTTTAAAAAGTAGGCACTGAAAGTCTTAATGTAGTGCCTACGCCCCCAAGCTGTCTAAAGTAGATCTTGTTCTAATTTTGATTTTCTCTCAATGCACAGATATAAATAATGTGTCGAACTTAAAAGTAAATTTTTTTATTCTATATGATATAAGAATACACATTCAGGTTTGATGTATTTAATATTATGTACATACTTATAAATAAACGCAATTCGAAAATTCTTAAAACTTAAAAAGGGATTATATTTACTTTATCTGACCACCACAGGCGGAGCTATTAAGCCTGTAAATACTTATAGTTCAACCCAGGCTCTAATCCTGTTGAAGAGGCTGGTTGTGCGAGAGTTTTACGACCCCGTATGTAAAGTGGATACGAGCTAGCTTCCCTTAAAACGTCCTCTACGAGGGCATACCTTCCCATAGGCAGGTAGGTTTTCAGTTGCTATTCCTTAATCAGTTAATCTAACCTAATTTTTATTTTAACATCGATTTATTTTGTTTTAGGCATTCTGTTCTAACCAGTAAGATTACTTAAATAAGAGTTAACAAAAAGTAAAGTTTACAAAGATACTAGAAATGGTCTTTCTGTATAATGCAATGATTCGATTTTAAAATTATGATTAATGCTATCTTGTTTTGATCTGTAAAAATAAGGGTTAAGTATAATTATTATTCTTATTTGCCAGTAATAACTAGCAAATGAGAAAAAAAACTGTATTTACTCATTACTTGCAAAGTGCCAATAAGACAGATTTCAGATAGTAAGACAACCTTCACATGTAATTAGTTTTTTCTTTTTTAGCAGCTATTAAATTAATTTTCGTGATTATGTGATCTATTTCCAAAGAGATAATACAGATTCCACCATAATTTTTGCAGTCCTTGAGGGTTCTTATCATAGGCAGAATACACTGGATGATGAGAAACGTGTCTATCCGTAAACTTTCGACGAAATACTGAACACGAAAAAATCATTGCTACTAAACTGTTCTTGAATTTATGCAGATTATTTTATGTATGAAGAAGCTGCTCTGAGCTTCTGCCTAATTTAATTTTAGATGACTGCAATAGCACGTGCACACAATAGAGGGATGAATTCTTAATCGAAAAGATCATTCTTTGTTGAATGAAGGTACTTGCTTCAAAATGAAGTTAGTCGAAATATTCTCTGTTGTTCTAAGCTCACAATTATCTTCATTATCGCAATCAAACTTCACGAGTTGAAGATTTTCACAACACCATCACTGCAGAACAATGTGCGAAGAAAAGTAGTGGAGTCCCTTGCAGTACGCCGTCAAAAAATGCAGGGAAAAATAGATTCGGTGAGAGTTTATGCACTCGTTCCGAGCGAATTCGATAACGATTAATTAATCGCAGTTCATGTGTAAATGCTTGCTTTCATAATGAATATATTTCTTGCGCGTACTCAGTGTATATTATAGCACTAGCTTGGGCATACCTATTTGAACTACCATTCCTCAAATCGTTAAGGATATAATAATCAAAACATATATTTCTGCGTGAGGCTGATGTCTCATTGACTGTCATTTCTTCCAGAATCCTGCTCAGTGTATTGAGCACTACGCCGTGTATTATGCAGGAATTCTTCATCGACTGTCAAGCTCATTTACGCGAAATATCAAGAAAATGTTATCCATCGTTACAGTAAATCTTTTTTATAATGAGAGTCCGGAGACTTCTAAATCACACTGTATATAAATTATCATTGTCATATTTAATTAATATAAATAATAAAACCTTTATATCGATTTCATCGCGCTTACATGATGCCTAAATATTCACTTTCTCGGTCCTTTAGATTCCTAGATTTCAGCCATGTGGAGCTTTTTCTTACGTTCTGAATCTACTAGTCTAAAGTGGAACATAGACACCAAGTAACAATGAACAAACAATGAACAACAGAAAAGTCTTTCAGTTATTGTTGAGACATTCAATCCCTCGAGACTCGAAAAAGTTTACAGAATTAAAATATCGAAACTTCTTAATGGAATTTGAATTTTAATCGAGCTCGAAATTGAGAACTGTTCGTGTTGCGAATATTTCCAGTCCTAATACAGAAATAGTTAAGAATTTCATCTCGAAACTACAAAAGGTTAATATTTTTTCATCCAGTAGAAAGTTTATTAACAAAATCTGATGTATACACCACATGACTTCCTTGTACGGAGTATTAAATTATACGCATTTTTTCCTGTATTTCATTTAAACTTATTTCCTCGAATTTCATTAGAGATATATATTTTTCAATTAATTCAGTTTTCACTTCCCGACAAGGCAAAAATACGTAAAACCTCAAAATATCTTTATTAAAAATTTAAAAAATATAAAACACCAGATATAGTTAAAAAATTAAAAAACAATTTTTACAATTAAAATTAAAGTTTTATGCAAAAACAAGCAATTCGGCCAGGGGGCAAGAAGGCAGATTTTCGGTGCACAAAATGGAAAGTTTTCCTTTTTGGTCCCAACCGACAAAAAAAAAACGCTGAAGGTGCACAAACTGGCTTAATTCACTATTTTGCAAAGTTTCAAGTGTAAACAAATATGGCTGCTACGGTAAAAAAAAAATTTAGGCTTAGCAGCATGTAAACAATTTTTAAATTGTTGATAATTTTACAACTATTGCATGCAGATTAATTAAAGGCGACGAACTTAATTCGAAAATTTTGTTTATGTGCTTTAATTGAGAACTGTGTTTATCGCCTAAACAAATGCAGGTGTATTTTGAAAAGCGGTATTTCGAAACCTATTTTTCATTAAACGAATATTTCAAATTCTGTTTTAATTAAAATCCTATAATGTTAAATAAACATTTTTTAAAGCCAAAATTAAGGAATGCCTTTGTCGAAAACTTTCCAAGAAAAAATGGTCGTCTTTGCGTAATACACAGGAAAAATACGAAAATTAAAAATACAGCAATCTCGTCCGCTAAGATTCGACCCGGGATCAGACTAGTAATATTCAACTGTCTTAATCACTCGGTTATTGTTGAACTTTATTATTTTTATATGAAAGATTTAAGATATTCGAGATTCAGAAACGTCATAGGATTCGAACTTGAGAAAACCTAGAATTCGTTCTATCTCTACTTTCAACTGAAGAATTAGAAGAATAAATAAATTATTTTGGTGCTCTTGCCAAACATCCGAGAAAGGAGATCTGGAGACCCGATTGGCTAATCACAACACTCAATTAGTTTTCCTCTGCGGCCGACCCAACGGCAAGAATGGTAGCCAAAACAAAAACTTTTTTTCCCGTTTTTTCCCATAGTTTTACTTGAGTATTTGACATACTTAAATATTTCAAAAATTAACTGTTTTTGGCTGAGTAAAATTTACTCCTTCATTCTTAAATATCATATTTTACATACGCCTTCTCATCTTAACATCATAATATCTGTGCCTTCTTTCTTAATTACCACCACCTCTGTGTTACTTTAAATGTGTTTTAAAACAAAAACTTTTCTTCCACTTTTTCCCACAGTTTTACTTGAGTATTTGACATACTTAAATATTAAAAAATTAACTGTTTTTGGCTGAGTAAAATTTACTCCTTCATTCTTAAATATCATATTTTACACACGCCTTCTCATCTTAACATCATAATATCTGTGCCTTCTTTCTTAATTACCACCACCTTTGTGTTACTTTAAATGCGATTTTTAAAACAAAATAACTCAAATGGAAAGTTAAAATAAAGATATATATAATTAGTGCAGACGGAATGTATAAAAATGTATATTATAACGTTTTAGCTGCGTTACTCACTTTTTTGTTCCTGTTTATATTTTTGAATGCTGATTTACAAATTGTATTCAGTTAGAATCTGATTCTCTTACAAATTAATTCTTAAAATATTTCAGTTCGCAAGAAATATGCACTGAAATATTCCAAACAATTGTCGAAGCGACTACGAATGAATTTCGCAAAGCTCAGAAAAAAAAGTAAATTGTTAAAAACATTTATTATCTGTATTCTTTATCGACATTTTCTATCAAAACATTCGTAGCAACTGGAATCTACGGCCCAGAGAGCTATGAAAACAATAAGGAATACTAGGGAAAATAATTCTGAGGAATTGAAAGGATCAGTTCTGAAGTGCCGAGGGAGAAAGGGAAAAATTTCGCTTTGTCAGGAAAAACAATTATTTCGTTGGCATGCGACGATTTATTGGAGAAATGGGATTATAAATCTATTATATGTATCCTTTCAAGCTTTACATTAGCTATAAAATGTACGTTTTTTTTAACAAAAATCTTCACTGATTTAGATACACTTTAGAAAAGATGTATGTACAAAAGATTTATATGCAGGAAGAACCAATTAACGAGATTAGAATTCTAAACACTGCAGCAGATTTGCTGAAAAAGACGAAAACATTGTTTGCAAAGTAATTATCAGAAGAATTTATGATACTGAATTGTTCTCAACTATGTGTATGTATCGCAAAATACTAAAAACTACATGGAAAAAAATACTAGAAGGTGATATTATACGTTTCTTTAAATGACACAGCATTTGGAGAGGGGAACTATAACAAAAAGGATTATCGAAGATCATATGTAAATATTTACGTATATATATGTTTAAAGAAGAGAAAATAAGTTATATTTACGATGAAGTAAATTCTAATTTCACGATAAGATTTTCAATTTACTTTTCAAATTATAAGAATGCATTTCGTATGGCAAACTAAGATATAAATTTCAATTTTCTCGCTCAAAGTAAGCCATTCATAAACCATACTTTTTAATAACATTATTCCGTAACTAATTAAAGGATTGGATAAGTTGTCACTGACGCTAACTTAGCACTTTTTTCGTATTATCCGTAGGCAGTTTTGTTCTATGCTGATTTTTTTTCTGATAGCAGTTTTTCTATCATTCCGCAATAAACAAACTTAGCCTTTTCTTAGACAGCACTCGATGAAGTAACTCTATTGGGAACCAGTTTAATGGAAGTTGTCTATATTCTAAACTATTATTCTTGGAACCCTTTCTCATCTTGAAATTTAATTTCTATAGAAAAAAGAAGAATACATAGATAATAATATTGAACTAAAACTAAGTATATCAAATTATAGTTCTACGTTATTTCTATTAGTTGATTAAGGTTTTTGTTTGCAAAATTTAACACGATTATTGGCTAAAAGATTTTTTTTGCATAATTTAAGATCAGCTATTATAAGCGTTATATAAAATTCATACGAAAGAGATTCAGTTTTAATAATGCAGTTCATTATATATTTATTATAAGCATTTACTATATTTTCCGTAGAAAGGACAAATTATCAAATTAGATAGAAGACTTCAAATGACATTACAACCTAATGTTATGCATTCTTTATTTTATATAGTTCGAATTTATAATTTTAATTTGCAATAGTCTCTTAACTCTTTCTTTTAATTCGGATATTTCCATTTTCTCTCCTAAAAATAATAACTTCTTATAATAAATCATTCTAAGCCATTATATGATACTTACACAATTCTAATGACGCAAGTAATGACGCATAAGGTCTCAGCCGGTTATGATTTCTAATTTGGGAACCGAAACTTATTATTAACTAATACTGATTAATCTGTAAAGAAATCAATTTACTTTACACTTTTTTACATATTGCTTCACTTTGAACTTGTTTACACCAATTTTCTTTCAACTTGTTTAGACCAATTCACTTTCAGTTTGTTTACACATTGTTACAGCAAACTAGTTTACCCATTCTTCCTCTCATTTCCCCAATTATATTTCAAAACTGTTAAAGATCCCGAAGTATTTAGTTCTTCAGAAACAGGCTTGCATATCGATGTCTGTTATTATATTATGCATGAAAATATCTAAATCATTTCATATCAGTTTTAAGAAAAGTGAATTTGAATCCTGTTTCTGCCTTATAACAGAATCTTATGTTGCTTTCAAAAACCGCTTCGGTAAATATATTTTTACTACATTTGGAATCGAAACATAACAGATATAGAAAACCTTGTGAAACTAAGTTTACGCATACAACTTTTAAAGAGATTTATCTGTATTACATACCTTTTTTAAAAAAGTCTTTTCCTAGTGGATTTGCACATACCACTGTGCTTGTGAAACCAGGCATACATATAACTTCATCCACAGAAAACGTTAAAAATTCAGACACCATGACTGCGACTTTTGTAAAAAAAGGGCACTGAAGAAAGAAATATTTCGAAAACCTGGAAAGCCGTATCAGTTTTAAAAGCGTAAAAAAGTTAGACGTCCCCAGTGAAATAAAAGGTTCCGCCGAAGTCGTTATTTCTGTCAAAATCTCGATAACTTTATCCTCTTTCGTTAAAGTCTGGAACGTGTTCGTTGGTGCAAACCTTTTCTAAAATGTTCTTTTATTGCTCCAATTCCTTTGAACGTTGTATTTGTAACTACAGTAAGGGTAGGGAAGATTTTCGGTAAAATAATATAAGGAGTCGTAAGATGAAGCAGTTCCATCCTATTTATAGAGATTGGGTAAAATATATTAAAAATGAAAATTTCATGATTTTAAAATTGTCTGGAGATTTATTTCTAGTACCTGTATCTTTATTAAATGAATTATATATGAAAAAGTTATTCACCTTTTTCTCTGTTCAAAATTATGGAATCACAAGTACAGAAATTATCCAAACCGAATGGGACCAAGACCTCAGGCAATGGATTTTTATATTTCAAATAATTGTTTGAGTGAATTATTTATTCTGAAATATTCCATTATACATTCTATGTAAATAAATGTAAATTTAACTCTCAATCAGGATGGAACGTTTAAATCCTCAAATTCTATGGTTCTGGTGATATACTCATTAGGAAACTTGACTCGAGATAAGAATTAAACTGAGTTCTCCGTAAGAATGAAAACAGCATGCTAATGAAAAGAAAAACTTGTTTTTTTTTATGAATTCTTCCTGTGTAGTACATGTTGCCTGTTCTTACTCAAAAATAATGCATTTAAAAACATATCTTATAAATTATATTATCTCTTAAAGAACCTTTCAAGAGCAAGGGGAAAAAAGATAAGAAAATGTCAACAGCACGCGGTGCTCCAAGGTGGTCACCCTCCCAAACACTTACCGCACACAATATTGCTTGACTTCGGTGACCGGCCGAGAACCTGTAATTTCAGCATGGTGTGGTCGTTGGCAGTAAAACACTGAGAAACAAACAATATGTGCATAACCAGAATCTCATATCTGTAATGAATTTATTTTGATTTCGTTATTCGAATTCGGTAAAACAGCGAAAGCTCAGAAAATCACTTTCAATCCTTGAAAAAGAGCCATTTAAGCGAATTATTTATTCCAAAACATTATCACATTCATTTTAAATAAATGTAAATTTAATTTTTAACTCAGATGGAACATTTGAACCTTTGAATTTTACTATTCTTGAGATAGATTCAAAATTTGAAAACTCAAATTTTCGCGCTTTTTTCTGCATTCAAACTGTGCAGCAATTTCAGATAATGTATGTCAATTCTTAAAGAATAGACGTTTAAGAGTTGTTTAATCTAGAACATTGGATTATTTATTTGAAACAAACATAAATTTTAGTAAGAATGGAACATTTGTATTTTCAAATTCTATGTCGCTTTTTTTTCATTCGAATTGTATTGGATCTTAATTTAAAAAGTTCATTTAACTTTCATAACCTGTACGGAAACTAAATATTTCATTGCTAAAGTATAGCTCTTTGCAGATAAGGAAGATGAATTATTGCCATCCCCTCTTACTCTTCCAGAGAAAAGATTACGAAATTCGAAGAAGGTTTAAAAATATTTTTAATAAGGTTGTGAGGACTTATTTATTTATTGTCACTAATAGTTAATTTTTAGTTAAAGCTACTTTCCTTTCACTCTCCTTTTCACCCACGCTTTCCATTCCAGAATGTAAATTAGATAGAGTGAGTTTAAGGACAAAGAAATGTTATTTAAGAGAAGGTTTTGCAAGTTGATTTTAGAGCGTGTTCTGCCTACTTAAAGGCCGTGCTGTTACCGTGATTTAATGGAGATTAGATTCTGTGGCTTTGAGTACTTCTAGCCATCAGGCTAGTCCCGCCGGCTTCTACGTGCCAGAGCCTTCCTGCGTGTTTATTTTATCATGCGAGCCGTTAGGCTAGTCTATTTACATTACTTCTTTAAGTTAAGCCAGAAATGTCGGTTTATGCAAATACAAATGGGATTGACTTCTTTGTAATCGATGAAAAGGGCTATTTACACCCTTCTGACTTTGTTTGCCTACTGGTAAAGACCTGAGGATTATTCCTCTACAGTCATTCTACAGCTCATTAGTTTATGTTACCAAAGACTACGAGAATCTATAAGGTTTTCAATTTAATAAAAAAACACAACTCGTTGTAGTAAGAGGCCAAATCACCACTTCTTCTGGAAATAGCCAACCACATATAATAACACTAATATTTGCGTTCCCTAAGACAGTTATCTCAAACTGACTGTCCTCAAACCAATTTTATGTGCCTGGTGAAGTAATTTCAATAATGCATTTGCTTCAAATAAGATTTTACAAAGATATCAAGATTTTAGTTATTTGAAGTCCGAGTTTATATTAGTTCATTTCCATTAAAAACGAACATGAATACACACACAGAATGCACTCATGAACACAGAATATCTATTAATTTACAATGTGACATAAATCTTATTCAAAGATTCGAAGATACATATTTTATTAACATTTATTCATGCTTTTCAAAACGTAAATATGCTGAATTAGGAATTTTTTGCATTAAGATTAATCGCTTTGTTTCGTAATACATTTATATATATACAGGGTTTTTTTAGAAACTGATAATTAAAAGAAATAACCCATCTACTGATGAAAACGATGAATAGATGAAGAGAAATTCTATCAATTTCTGTCCGAGATTTCAAACTTTGTCAGAATCGAAACGCGATCAAGTCCCAAGCTATATAGTCAGAAATAAAGAAGTTATGATTGACAAAATTTACATATAAATATACATATTTTAGAGCATATATATGCATAGATGAAATATTTAACAAATAAGAGAAACAGACTAAATTGTTTTCTTTATTGAGTCATGTCCCACTTCGTATATTTTTTCTGAAAGTATATGAAAGTTTTTACAATTTTTTTACCTTTGGTTTAAATTAAATTACATTATCTAATGATTAATGAAACACGTTAGTAGTTTTGAAAGAACCGTATAATTTAGCCATAAATATACCAGAATTATAAAGTGTAACCAACACAAATGTCTTATAAGTACCAACCTTTAGATTTTAGATAGAAAATGAATACATATAAATTTGAATTTTTTTCCTCATAAACAACAATAATAATAATATTGTTTATAATGTATTTAAAATAGTTTTTATTTCTTAATAATTTTTTCATTTTGTTAAAAAAATTCTGGCCCAACAGCTGTTCTTAGATCGTGCATTTGGCCCCCGCATGCAAAATGAGTTTGAAATCGGTACTTTAAGCAATTAAAATATGTTCTACTGTATGTTTTGGATCAGGCCCTCGAATCGCTCTAGAAAACACCCCTGACAAAATGTCTTATGGAATTCTGTAAAAATGTGTACTGTTAAATTCTTCAGAATCACAACTCCATTTTCTCTAAACTAAGTCAGAGATCTTTTACAGAATTCTGTAAAATTTTAGACATGACTTCTAAAAATTTTGTTATTTGTATACAGGGTTATGTATATAGATTCTGTACAGATACATATAGATATTCTGAGACGCTTCGTCTACACTGGTGACCGAATAGTGACCGCTGAATACTGATAGTTTTACTGATACTGAATGCTGAATAATGACAGCTGACCTATACTAGTGACCGCTGAATACTGATAGTTCCATCTGGCTTAGGTTCGGTCTTAGACCAGCGGGCTGGCTGCATTGTTTGTTTTCGAGGTTTTCTCCATACGTAACGTTAATACGAGCCAGTTTCCCTCAGAAAGTTCTCTACGAAGCCATCCTTATTCTTAAGAAGACAGCTGTCGTGGTTTTGCCATATTTAGATTACCTAACCCAACCCATCTGAAGAGATTTGTGCGGAGATTCTATAAGCATTTATAAAGTTTCCAAAGATTCCATGTATAGAATCTTATATAATCCACGTAAAACCAATTAACAGAATTTTACTGAAAATATTTTATAAGGTTTATAGAAAATTTAGCCGTAATTTTAAGGAATTCTAAGCAAATTTCTTTGCTTTAATTTTCTATAAAAGACTCTATAGAAGCTTTTGAGTGTTTAAAAGCGTTATAAAATCAGAAGCACTAAAAAGAATGAATTGCATTTTAAATTTTGAACAGAATTTCTCAACATAAATTTGGAAATAATCTATGACATCGAGGAAGATGCTCGAAGAAGATCTTTAGGAATAAAAGATGATTTTTCCCTAATAAAAAAATTCAGAATCATTTAGAATATAAAAAATAGTTAACTGGAGATAAATACATTTTAAGTAATATTTAATTAAAATTAAGAAGCCATTTCTCGTATCAGAGGTAAGTTTACAATAATTAAAAATGATTATTTTAAGAACTGAAATTTTTCAATTAACGGCATAAATTTAAACCTTTAATTAATTTTAAGACTTAAATTTATTATACGCTTTTACAAGATATAATTTGTATATCATATAAGCAATACTGAACAAAAAATTGCACGATTTGTTACATAAATTTACAAGGTTGAGAATGTTAAGCTAGAGGGGAAATTTCCATTAAAAATAATCCAACTTTAATGAATAAAAAGTGTTAATTTTTGTTATTTTTTATCTCATTCAGTACATCACAAAACTAAAAATTTGCTGTCATTAAAATGTGAAAACTTTGTAGTTGGATAAACAGTACCATAGTATAAAGGCTTCATAAAATTTCTTTTTGATTTTGCGAAGCAATTTTCTATAGAATTCTGTTTTGTGGGAAGTTTTTCAAAATTTCTTTAGAATTTTATAGAGAAGCTTTTCTGTAGAGGACTGATGATCTATAAAGCTTTATTCCCCTCTGTAAAAATGTTGACAACGGATCCCAAAACAAATTCGGTGAGTTGTGATAGATTCAGAAATGTCTTTTCTTACCTAATTATATATCTTCCTGAATAATTATGTTTTAAGTAACAACTATGAATTAATTTTTCCTAATAATGTTACGATTATTAGCCCAGAAGGTCTATTCATTTCGTTTTGGCATTTTGCGTCGATTCACTTTCTGCGTTGATTGGCTTTTCAAACTGTTGCCACCAAATATTAGAGCCGTGTATTATATTGAAAAAAATTAAATAATGAACAACCTGCATAAATGTACAAATGTTTTTTGCATTGTAATAAAACTATCAAATTTCGGATAACGTAATCCTCCACCGAATATGGGCACCCTGGAAGCCCTAATTTGGAAATTGTTTTATTATTTATATCATGTTTTGTCAGGCATTAAAGAATTTTTGATTAACAAACTCAACGGCTCCAAAGCGAGGAATAGCAACAATGTACGAAAACAAAAAACAATTTTATCTCCAGCGCGCGAGACTGTGTATCGGAAATTCTAAAGATATTCCAATTTTAAAATTACTTTGCGATATTGCTGTTGAACTGAATTTTATGATTTAAGTGCGAAGAGCATGACATTTAATAAATAAAAGTAACACAAAAAACGTTAATAAAACGCCCCTTTGGGCGTAATATAAAATCTGAAAGCTTTCAGGGTTTTTTTAAATTTTTATATTTTTGCTGAATTTTCTTATAGACATGATCAATATGTTACTGATTATACACTGAGTGACGTTAAAGTAACAAATACAAATCTTAAAAATTTAAATGAATATTCACTTCTTCAATAATGTAGCTAATTGATACGAATAAAAATGAATTTAATTAAAATTTTATCCAACTGGAAACTTTTATCAGTACTTTGAGCTTTATTGGAATTATTATAAGATACTTCTAACGCCATATAACGCTTCTAACGCTATATCGAACATATTCCATCAAAATATTTTTTAATTTTTAGAAAAAATCTATTCTAATTTTCATGGTTTTCATATTTTATTCAGTAAATGTTGTAGATTCTTTTAATTAAAAACATTTGAAATTATTTTTTGAAAGTTTTAATGGTAAACAGTCCTTCGACATGTTAGACAGTAATCTAGAATTTTCAGACTACAAGTGTCTTGTTTTTCTCCGCCTCTTCCCACAAAACGTTGCAGAAGGTAATTGATATGCATAGACGTTGCAATAAATTACAACTATATACACGGATGGTCACCATGATAAAATATTTCGGAAACAACGTTTTGTAAGTCATCATTTCTGTACTTAAATGCGACGAATTTCCTAAATAAGTATCAAAATGCATTTTTAAAAAGTGTTCTGAGAACTGCAAATGTTTTAAGAGCCATTTTACTTCGTTGTACGAAATAAAGAAAACATTGTAATCAAGAAAAATTCAGGATATTATATTTCAACGAAAATATCTATTTTGACCGCTATCGAATGTAATTTAACGATGTTTGTGCATGATATATGTACGTAAGTACAGAATAAAGGACTCTTTTTCCCCAAATGAATTGTAAAAGTGATTTAAAATGGATTGAGAAGAGATTTTTTTCTTGGCGTCTGTACGTACATACGTACGTATGTATGTATGTATGTATCGAAAACGAGTAGCCTCAGAATGTTAAAATTTTGTATATAGAACTGCCTTAATATGTAATTGTGCACCTCCCTTGTTCGTTGCAATCGGCCTCATTAAAAGTATATAAATATATATATAAATTATAGTAAACAGTAACTACTTAAAATAGTAATTTTAAGATAAATTATAATTTAAACAGAAATTGTGTAAACAAATTAATGCTAATATATTAAAATGCGTACATGGAAAATTTCTGAGTAGGCCGGAGACAGACTTATCAAGGGGAAGTTGCCTCCAAACCTAGCTCCCCATAGCTATAAATATATATATATATATACCCACTGTGTTACTCGGCTCAGTGAGCTCAGCTAGTTTTACTCTTATATGTTGGTAAATTGTGCATATTTTACTTTAAAAGTGATTGAATTATGTTGTTCTTATCTTCCGATTAAGGTTTTTATGCCTTTAGTCCATCTGCATGCAATAATTGTAGAACTATCAACAATTTAAAAGCCTAAGTTTTGTTTACCATAGCATCCATATTTGTTTACATTTGAAACTTAGCGGAATAGTGAATTCAATCTTTGCACCTTCAGTTACTTTTTGCCGAGTAGGATCAAAATTAAGCTTTCATTTTTGTGCGCCGAACAATCTGTCTTGTTGCCTGGTGGCCGAATTGGTTGCTTTTACGTAGAAACTCTGATTTTAATTGTAATTTTTTATTGTTTTAACTGTATTTGGTGTTTTGTTTTTTGTATATTTTTCAATTTTTAATGAAGATATTTTAAGGTTTTATGTATTTTGGCGTTTCCACGAACTGAGAACTGAACTATTGAATGAGAATTATATCTCTAATGAAATTCCAGAAAATAAGTTTCATTGAAATGCAGCAAAAAGTGAGTTTAATTTAATATTTCGTATACAAGAAAGTCATGTGGTGTACAGATCAGATTTGTGGTATACGCATTAGTGTGAATAAACTGAACGGGTTCCTATCTCCAATTGTATTCCTATATTAATTGAATTCTCAAAATATTCAGACAAATGAAAGTAAATTAATGAAATATACACATTTAAACGTGGCGTATCATGAAGAAGAATAAACAATGGAAGTAATTGGAATTTCAGATACCTACTTTTCAGATAATTGTAGAATATTTTTTCTGCAATATTCATATATTTCAATTGTTAAAATTAAAAAATATTCCATGAGAGATTGAGTTATACTATTTTGTGCATTATATTCATAGAACAAACATGTTGAATTCTTTTTGGAATTATACGCTTATAATAAATGAATTTAATGTACAACAAGAATGTAGCGGGTAATTTTTTGCATCTTTATCCTCCAGCGTAACATCATATAATTAAATAACGCAACGCCATCTAGATACAATGCTCATGCACTAAAACTTCTCCTGAAAAGACTCATCGTCTGACAAACCTTGCATATTTAATGAATAGAGCATTTAGAGGCAAAAGATTATCGCTTTAATATGTGCGAGCGCGATTTCTAAATCAGAAATTTACATATTTATCACGTTCGCGGCGCAGCCTGAATATTTATGAGCGCTGAAATTTAAGAAAAAATATGTATTTCTTTACAAGAACGAGGATTAAATTCGATGAAAAGTGAAATGAGGAATGCTGGGAAGAAGCTGCTGATAAAGAAGCTACGAAAAAAGTAAAAGCCAAACGATTCTATACCAAAAGTACATTGAAAATGTGTTTTCTAAAATGTAAGTAATGTTGCAATTAAGTGCTAAATTATCAATGAAGCTTACGCAAATTAAATGTATTTTATATTAAATAAATCATAAAAAATTTTAAAAAGTGTAAGCGTTTTTATGTAATTATGATTTGAAAGATTAATCAAAATTTTTGTCATCTTAATAAGCATAACTCTGGAGACTGTTGTATGTGGAAGATTGAAGGAAAGATAAATTAATTAATGGCAAATAATAGAGATGGGACATTTGAAAGTTCAAATCACGTGAATTTCGAAAAATTTATTATTTGAAAACTCGAATTTTCCCTTTGTTTTCGATATTTGAATCTTTCAACTCCAAATCCAAAAAGCCCATCAGCGGCTAAGCTTGCAAGACAGCAAAACACTGATAATTCCAAATGGATTAAAAGTCCGATGAAAGGGCTGGTGTGATAAAAGTTTTCATGGGTTTTCTATGTGTAACGAGAATATAAGGCCGTCCGGAAGGCATCCAGTGGATATCGAGCAGGAGTTAATTAATCCTACTGACATCCAGAGAAAATGTACACGGCCGGGGGGGGGAATGGGACAGTTTTATATCTCCCGTTCTATTGGGCCGATCGACAAAATTCAAATTGCGTTTTCCATTTCTGAAAAGCGCTACTTATGATACTTATTAGATTCATATGCAGCATTGTTCTAATATAGATATTTTGTCACAAAATCGGACTTTTTCTGAAATGACATGCCAAATTTTTCCATATTTCGATTCTACGACTCAAATTATGCCAAACTGCCATTGTAAAAATAGCACGAGTAGTCTTATAAAATTAGCTCTCAAAGTTTTAGCTCCTCAATGTTAATTCAGTTCGGTATGTATTTATTGATATCTCTTTTTTTATGAAACTTATTTGACTCCTTCCTATACAGTTCAAAATTTAGGTTCATTCCAAATAAAATTCTCCGATCTTTTATGATTTATTTTTTAAATTTGTATTTTTAAATAATTTTCTAAATTTTTCGAAAAATATTTTGAATTATAACCTACAAAAGGTTTGCCTACAAAAGGTTTAAAGTAGATGTATTTCTAAAAATACCTGCAAAAACTTGAAGCTTTTTATTTAAACTTTCCGAAGATATACGTGAATTTATATATTGGCATATTTATTTTGAAATTTAGCATATTTGTTGAAAGCGATAATAATGAAAATGTGGTTTACGCATTTTGTTAAAATTATTTGAAATTACGAACGATGTGACTTTTTTTCCTCTCATCCACAGTGTAAAACGGCAGGAACGAAGTGACTTTTTTCCCTTCCCTGCAATATGGAAGGGAAGGAAAATAGGTTGCCACATATTAAGGAGTTCGCCAAGTGAATTATTATTGGCTCAAACTGAAAAAAAATTCACCAAGTTAAATTTTTGAACTTTTTTTTTTGAATTTTAGAAAATTTAATATTTAAGCATAATTTGAGTCGTAGAATCGAAATATGGAAACAAATTGGTATGCTATTTCAGAAAAAATTCCATTTTGTATCAAAATACCTTTATTAGAACAAAGATATATATAAATCTAATATATATCCTAAGTTGCGCTTCCGAGACATGGAAAACGCAATTTGAATTTTGTCAATCGGCCCAGTATAACGGAAGATATAGAACTGCTCCATTTTATTTTTGCCCGGTGTACATTAAAAAATTAAGACATTCTGAGATTTTACAGTTTTTCTGAATTGAGATATAATTAAGATTTCAATGAAGAAAACTTTCAAAATCTTACCTTTGATTTTTCTTAAGCTTCCGGGGAGAATTTAATTGTTGCTTGAATTTAACTTGAGAATTTAACCACGGTTTTTTTTTATTTGTACTTATCCTCAAAATAATTTTTTGCTTCTTCACTTGCCTTAATTTCAACATTTTCTGGCAAATATATGGTATTTCGATACATTACATATTTAATTAAATTGAATGAGTAATTTAAAATTTTAACTATGTACTTAATTTAATAAATATCATTTGTACCTTCTTAATAAATACACTGCTGTGCAAAAATTAAGGACGAAGTCGAAAAATTAGCATATCAGCTGAACGAAGAGGCAGAGCGGACAGAAAGACCAATCAGGAGATTAAATAAGGTGATGTACGGTAGCACATGCAGAGATATGCAGGTGGACGTAATGGGGGAGTGTCTGAGTAGTATAAAGCATGTTGTCGGTGTAAGATCAGTATTTCTGGCAAAGAGATTGCAAGCTGTATAGCAGTTAAAATCACACCGAGTTGCTGCCTCAGCGAGAAATGGCGAATAATCAATCTGTTAGACGACATCTGGATGCTTTTACCCGAAGTCGAATCATTGGGAAGTTGGAGGAAGGCCGCAGTGTGACAAGTGTGGCTGCAGAGTTCGAAATTGCTCACAGCATCGTTTCACGACTTTGAAGACAATTTCAAACTACAGGAACAGCTATCCGGGGGTTTAGTAGTGGTCGTCCACGAGGAACCACACCCGCAGATGACCGGTATATTGCCAGAAGAAACAGGCGGCAGATAGCGGGAGAAATCGCTAGACACCCGACACAGGCGACTGGACGACTGATATCGCGTTTTGCCGTAGCCAGAAGAATGCACGGTGGTGGTCTGTTTGCACGACGCCCTGTACGGTGTGTACCTCTAACGCCTGCCCATCGGAGAAAGCGTTCTCTGTGGTGCCGGGAACACCGGAATTGGAGAGACAATGAATGGGGACGAGTACTCTTTACAGACGAGAGCAGATTTAGTCTGAGTTGCGATTCTAGACACATACACATCTGGACAGAGCGGGGAACACGCAATAACCCATTCAACATCATCAAAAAGGACTGTTTTGGAGGTCGCGGGGTTCTCGTTTGAGCAGACATAATGCTTGGTAACCGGACCGACATTCATATCTCCCAAGGAGGTTCGTCACCTGGGACTGCTATTATAACGAGGTTCTTCTTCCTTACACGTGTCTTTTCACAAGGGCTATGGGTCCTCAGTTCCTCTTCATGGACGACAACGCTCCACCTCATCGCACAGTTACTGTCGAAGAGCTGTTGGAGAGTGAAGATATTGAACACATGGATTGGTCGGCAAGGTCTTTGGATCTAAATCTCGTCAAGCATGTACGGATCTTACTAGGGAGACCCGTGGCAGCATGTAACTTATCACCAGTAACGATTCCGAAACTGCGATTGGTGCTACAAGAGGAACGAGCAGCAGTGTCTCAACAGCTCATTAACAACCACATATACAGCATGCACAAATGATGTGAAGCCTGCCTAGCAGTCAGGGGGCATCATATCCCCTATTAAAGACCGGATGTTTCTTGCTGGACACCCATCACAGGGATGTTTCGGCCTTCAGTCGCATTGCGCT
Source organism: Stegodyphus mimosarum (assembly GCA_000611955.2). NCBI lineage: Eukaryota > Metazoa > Arthropoda > Arachnida > Araneae > Eresidae > Stegodyphus > Stegodyphus mimosarum. Next base: position 683,965 of record KK119137.1, read on the forward strand.
CCATGCTACTTTTTCAATAAAGCTTCTTTTTATCCCTCTGATTTCGCTTTTAGTAAGTGTTGCTTACATTACTCATGTCCTTACGTGTTGGGGATCTTACGGTATTAAATGTGTTGATTTGGAAAGCTTTTGTACAAAGTTATATTGGAAAAACCGTCTCGTTCTTAATTTTTGCACACCAGTGTATAAGTGCATTATTAAACACTTTCGGGAATTATTTCAAATTTTACTAATTATTAAACTTAATTTTATTTAAATCAATTAGATAAAAAGTTAAAAAATAGTATTCTTAAAAACTGCATCTATTACTAATAAATAGGTATGTTTGATATAGTTGGTTTGTTAGTTAAAACAGATGGATTAAATACGAAGGAGTAGTACCTTACATTTTCTTCAATCTCAACAGACTCGAATGAAAAGTGAAGCAAGCAAAATCGTGTTTCGAGACTAACAGCCCTTTTGGGCTAACAAATAAATTTAACACTATTAATATTCATCTGGGAATAATTATTTTCCTTTAGCTAAATTATAAATATTCATTAATACAGAAGTCACAAAATGAAGTTGGTTGTGTAAATAAAGAAGAAATGCAACTAATCCTACTACTTTTTAATTAAATATCGAGAGCTAGTTTTTTTCACAAAAGAAAATATGTATGTGTATTTATCTTAAAAGTTTACAGTTAACTGTATTAGTTATATAAGAGTAGTTAAAACACTCTTGCAAAAAAGAATCTTTCCAAAGTTAATTTAAATTCTAAAGCACAACACAGCTAGTGAAATTAAATATAAAAACTTTACAATTTGTTAAATAATCATCTTATATAAATATTTCAAACGAAATTTTTCTTTGATAATAATGAATAAGTTTGAAACCTCAAAATTTCATATTTATCCCAATATCGCCTTGCGTTCTATTTCTTCGGAATTAAAGTTTTATTTACTCTATTCAAAGAATTTAAAGTACCGTATTATTATAATGAAATAATAAAGAAGTAAACTCTGTTTAAGCGTATTATATCTAAAGGGTTAGGAAAATTTCAGTAATGTATACTTAGTTGTTTTACTTTGAAAAGTGATTTACCTTCTTATTCTTCAAGTATCTTAAGTGATTATTATAATCAAAATATTATCATAACGTTTTGAAAAAAATATCTTATGAAAATTTATTGGATGCATTAAATTTCATTAATATATCATTATATTATATTGCCATTCATTTGTTACCATAAGTTTGTATTAATTTCCAAATGAAAATTAGATAAAACTTTTAAATGTTATGTATTTAAACGAAATTATACTATTCTAATTTAACTCATACTGCTGATGTGCCTATTAGAGGTAGGAATATATTACTAAATATTAAAATAACAATATAATAGAAAACCATAGTTCTCTTTTTTAGATAATTTAGTCTGTATTTTATGAATAATATTCAAACAGTTCTTATAAATTAAACCATAATATTGGAATGAAATCAAAACAAAATTTGATAACCATAGAATTTAATTAAATGAATTATGAGAACTAGCTTCTAATATTTACATCAATTATAAACTTTACTGAAAATAAAGTTTGGCTTCAAATTCCAATTCGAGACCACTGAAAATTTAAGAAATGTTTTTAAAGTAGACAAAATCTAAGTAATATCGAAAACCCCGCTGTCTATGTCCATTAACCTGTTCAAAAATTCAAATACGGTGGCTTCTAAAACTAAGAAACCATTCTAATGGATAAAATGTAGATTCTCTTATATGAGCAAAAGGTTGTAATAGATGTCAGGGACGTTTCTCTTTTCAGCTTAACTTCCTTAAGTACAGGTTTTTTGTGAATGAATGATGCGGATTTAAAAATTAATAATAAATATATTATTACTTTATATGGGCAAACCTTACCGCATAAGCAGTGGCAACTATTCAAGTTTTTTTTTCAATTACAGTCCTTCAGCTATGAGCATCCTTGGTCACACAATATACACCTATACAGTTATCAAATTCTTCCCATATTCGGTGTAGCATGTCCGCCGTGATGGTCTGCAGTGCATGCTTTTTCCGACCACAAACTGCCTCAAGGGACACGGGCAATGATAATGCATAAACTCGATCTTTAACAAACCCCAAAGAAAGAAATCGCGTAGTGTTAAATCCGGCTAATGGTGGCCAAGAGAGATGGTTACTGCCTGCTGCTTCAGAATGTCTAGTCCAGCGTTGGTGAAGAACACGATTCAGATGCTCTCGTACATTCCTGTGAAAAAAAATGAGACGGAGTACCGTCAAGTTGCAAAATGCAATCATCATAATTGATCTTCAGCTAGGGTAGCAACCATATCTCCGGCATGTCTAGAAATGAGTCACCGATCACACTTTCTTGTTCGACGAAATATACGACGTGCACTTTCTCGTGGGACGCCGCACAGAAAACGGGCACGAAACTCACGCTACGCTAAAACAACAAATCTGGACACTTCAAAACGAAGAGCGCAGAATCCCTTTTTCTGTTGCGGCGCCATCTTGGAAACTGACCTTGCGGCTGCGCAGTAAGCAAGATAAGCAAACAGCAGGTAGCACATGGAAAACTGGAACAGTTGCCAATGCTTACGGTATAGGTTTTACAGGGGTAAGTTAATACATTGATTTATTATTAATTTTTAAAACCACAACTTTCATTTATAAACACTGTGTGTAGGCAGTATTATCATATGGTGTAGGCAGTATTATTGCCAGGGATATTCATCGCATATTATTATTGACAGAAGTATGAATATTTTCAGGTATTTGGAATCGTGCGAATCATGATGCCGTAAGTAATGAAATCTTCACGAAAAACTTAAATACATCAGGAAATAACAGATTATTTAAAGGGCTGGAAGCAAATTTGGAAGCTTTGATAGTATCATTCCTATCAAGCATTCAAAGCTTCCCTGCAATTCCAGCTTATCACTATATCCGTTTATTATATTTATCATTATTATTAGCAGTAGTAGTATTGACAACCTTAATAATTTTGGCGACCAGGAAATTGAAAACGTTAAGAAAATTTCAATTGTTTTAAAATTTCCAGTTAGAAATTATGGGGTTATTATTATTTCAATCAAGAAATTATTATGATTTAGAGCTTTACTGTAAGTTCTCCTTTTCTGTACCTCAGCACAAATGTAAATCAGTTAGACAGTATTAAAGCTGAGATTTCGGGATTGTAAGACACAGCGTGTTTCTGCCTCTCTCAAGGCTAAGTTACTATGTTTCGCCAACTCTGGTAAGACTGAAATTAGTAAGCTTTGCATTACAACTGTCATTATTTAAATTGTACGCTGATGAGAATTTCTGAGCCAACTTAAAATTAAATTTAATTGCATAGTTTTCGACTACTACTAATTTAAATTCTGAAATTTCTGTTACTTTAAGTTGCATAACTACAAGTGGTGGCTGATATTGTGAGCACGAGACGAGCATTTATGTTTGCTTCCATCCAACATATGAGTACCAACATTTATTTCATTTTTAATTAACAAGATCAAAATTATCCAAACTATAATAGCTTTGTATTATTAAAAACAGATATGAATTTTCTTCTATTAACTAAATTATTTAATACCAATATAATGTTAAATTAATTTTAATTAACTGTATTTTAAATATATAAATATGCTGGTAGCAGCGTATACTAAAATCATGCTTTTGAAGGGGACGACAGTAAGATGGTCCGTAGGGCATCGTAATTTATAAAAGTGGTTCCCACTTGAAAAACGTTTGAGAAACGCAGACTTAAATTTAAAATAAGAAAATCAGTTTTCCTTTAAAAATTCAAATATGCGTAAATGGTCTGCGTATATTGTTAAATGTTATCGGAAACACTTAACAATGTGCATCTGACATTTCTGTGTATGTCAGAAAAGAGAAAGATTTAAAAAAGAAAAGAAAATACATCATAACAACGTGATTAATATAGTTTCCAAATTAATATTTTGGAATCATAACAGCACATTTGATACATTTTGGAATCATAACAACACATTTAATACTTTCTTTTTGTTCCGCTTAGTGTCGTTACTATATAAAACACATTTTGAACTAAATTTTGCGCGTTTCATATACAGTTTTCATTAAATTTCGCTAAAGAAATTACTGTATAAAATATATTTCCTACTTTCCATTTCGGATATTGGAGTACAGCTTATTTTCCCTTTGCAGATACTCAACTCACTTTGCATCGTTCTTCCTAATATGTAGAAAAAAGATTATTTATTTTTTCCTTTTCAGAAAGGCGTTTCTACTATTTTTTCCGACTCTCTGAACCAAGTTCCTTTCCCGCTTATTAAATTTATTCATTAAAGCTGCAGAGCTATAAATAAGGCTCTAAATTTGAAATTTTATTTCATTTTAGCACGAAGGAAGATATTAAAAATTTCTTTAAGTGAATTTTATTAACTCACGAGGGAGACCATTTCGGTAAATAAGGAAGATGAATGACGTCCATGATTCGCGTGGGAATAAAAGAGAAAAATTCAATGAGTATATCGAACTAATTGAATTTTTATTTGAACTTAGATAAATAGTGTGTACCTAAAACTTTTTTTTTGTACTTAGCACATGTCTGAAAATATCATCAGGAAAAATTGTTCATGATGAAATTTTTCATTTCTAGGAATTTTATCATTCAGTTAACTTTTGTACTTAATTAATTTTTTTTGATAATTTTAAAGGAAATTTAACGGAAAACGGGCTTAGAAGAATTACGGAATTCAAATTATAGAATTTTTATAATGGTGTTAATTCAACTTTGTGCATTTATTTCAATAGGTGTTTCGTATAGTTATCAGTAAAAACAAAAACTCAGTATTAATTATTCTAATTTTGTTTAAAACAGATAGTAGAAATGATACTACTACTACTACTACTACTAATAATAATTTTTGTTTTTTGTTTTTGCAGTTAGGGAACTTAGAATAATATGTATATCTCCTTTTGTTTGCCCTGTGTATATAATACGGTTATGAGGTTTAAGGCTTGCATTTTTTAATCCAATTCCAGTAAAGCTGAGGAACAATAACCAGCCGCAAAAATTATACTGAGCAAAACTCAACTGGTATTGGATTTTTTTTTCAAACAGCTACACACTTGCTAGTTCGCCGTGAATGGCCAAACCCGTCCGTCTGGCTCTCTTATCATCACTAGCATTGCTCATGCATCACAGGGGCTGATCGATATTACACCCGTTGGAAGGGAAATAGACAATTATAAACATCCGTGTCTTCACCGGGATTCGAACCTATGCTAAATGATATGACAGTCGTCTCTGATAACTTGGTTTTGGTTTTATTTGAGTACGGAAGAGCCTCGAGGGCTATCTGCCTCAGGGAAGAAATGCCTTCGTGGAGGATATTCCAATGGAAACTGGTTCGTATATATGTTACACATGAGGAAAACCACGAAAACGCCCATGCAGCCATCCCATTTGCGGGATTCGAACCTCAGAATGTTGTATTTATATGTACTCGAATGCTGTATTTATATTAGATATGCAATCACAAAAAATTACATTTTAAATCATATGAAGTAGTGTGGATTATTTTATTCAATCTTTAACGGTGCGATTGAATTACACAAACCTTCAGAGTTACCTTACTATTTCTGAGAGTATTTGGGTCAAATGGAATTGTTATTTCCGTTAGCTTCATAGTTTTCGTTTGCAAAATAGGTAGCTATCTTTAGAGCTTCATAGATAACTAGAACAGAAGAGGCAAAAGTTGGTGAGACACCAGAACTTCAAAAAATGCTCTCACGGGTGTAAGGCCTCTGTGCAAGCTGTATATAGTTTCATTGTCACTTTAATGCAGCATACATACAACTTTTATGCTGTAGTACGGATATAACTATTTGCCAACCGTTTTTTCTAACTCCAAACAACCGGAGAGGAATTTCGACTCACCAGTAATTTAGATGCCCCCATTCCACCAGACACTCTACACTTACATTCCATACCTTACCATTACTACCATGCCTTCTCCGGGACTTATATCCAGAATCAAGAAAACGTCAGCTAGCTTCTTTCACTACTATACTAATCAGGGCGGCTTCATATATAACGAAAAGTCCATAACGTAATTCGAAGCAAAACAGCGAAATTTTTACCGCATTTCTTCCTTATTTAATAGCTTGACCCTTACGCTAAAGCCGTCCTAAGAATGCTTACTTGATGATATAGCTTAATATACATACGTAATATTTCTGAGGCACAGAAGAGAAATCAGCTTGCAGTCGTTGTGGCTTATGGTGAAGGCTTACAGATGAAGATAATTAAACGTGGACTTGAAAAATTTTGAGTCTTTATTTTCGCACATATAAAATCATCTCAGTTGATATTTATCCAATCATAATGAAATCTGATACATTTCTATGATTCAATCATAATGAAACATGATAAATTTCTATGTACGTTGGTTTTTAACAAGAAATGACGCAGGAATTTTAAAGAAGCGAAGCGGGAAGATAGTAGCAATGTAGAAGCTAGCAGAATAATGACGCAATTAGCTCGACAGAGGTATTTATACCAGAGTAGGTGCGATTCTAGAGACAAGCTATGATTGGTTAATATTAATTTTGGTTGCCCTTTTCAAGCAGCGTTACAATAGAAGAATCTCAAATTTGGGAAAACAGATGAATTTAGGGGGAGAGCACCAAATCCAGAATATCAACTTTGAGATCGGTTGTAGAGGTGTTGGTTGTAGAGTGCTCAAAGTTGCGACCATTAATTTTCTTACACCCTGTATATAAAAGCAAAATTTGCGTCTATCGTAGATGGTCCTGATCGTTTCAGCCAATAATAGTATTACATTCTTCGGACTGAAATACAAATAGCCCAATGAAAATAATGTGGAAGGACTAGTTTCAATGGTTTTACCGAACCATCATCCTCAGCTGCAAAAGCGCAAATGAACGAGATAAGATGTAATGATTACATAAGATAAGATTGTCAGGACTTGGTATTCTGTGTGTATTCTTTGAGAACATGGTAAATTCTGTAAAAGGTTCTTAACCTCAGGTATTCAGTCCTGAACTGGAACAGGGAGCGGAAGGTACGCTATGTTCTGATGTAACTGCTGGGCTGGATAATAACTGCACGTGAAGGGATTTGAAATCCTCTTTTATTCAATCACTATTAATTTACAAACTTCCCAATTCGGGAGAGATACAGAAAGTAAAAGACCACACTTGGGTCGAACTTAACAATCAAATAATTTTAAAACTAAACCTAAAATAGAAAACAACTTTGCTTCGCAGAGCAATTCGCGAAAGTTGGCCTCTACCAAAAAGGGTGCGTAGCAAGGTATACTAAATACTACCGCACTTTAATTTGTTTTACAATGCAAAGAACGTTGAGCGGCGTGACCGTGATCTGAGTCTAAGCTCTCACACACCGAGAGGTTTCTACCTCTGGCTTAAATAGTACTTGGCTGTACTTCAAAATTAGCATAAGCTAAAACCGCGCGCTTCTTCTGACGGGAAGTTGAAGCAGAGAGGAGATAGACAGATTTAACTTAAAATAAAACTTGGTTAGTTTAACTAAAACCTTACAAGATAAGAAAGTCTGGACAGGAGACAAGCTACTGGCACCATCTGTTGATGAAACCAGAACTAAAACATAATTTCTTTAAAGGTTAAAGGCAAAGATGGATTGGAATTAGGGTCGTTAACTAGAACAGAAAGATTTTTTTGAATGTGAAATGCCTCTAGAAAATCCAGTTCACCAACGGAAGATGTTTTTTGAATAAATTTGGCAGCAGAAAAATTGAAAGTGTGATTTTCGGACCAACAATGTTGGGCAACAGGAGACTTCTGTGTTTTCTTTTATCTAAAATATGCCTCATGTTCCTTAACGCGAAATTTTAAGACTCTCTTAGTTTGGCCAATGTAAATTAAATCACACTGGCAAGGAATCCTGTAAATACCCCAGGAATTCATATCCGGAATGCAGTCCATGAGTATGGAACTAGGAATTTTATTGATGGGAGAATAGACGATCCGAAAGTTAAATTTTTGTAAAATACGTGCAACTTTATAACTAATTAATGAAAAGAGAGAGCCTTAAAATTCCGCGTTAAGGAACATGAGGCATATGTTAGAAAAACGGAAACACAGAAGTCTTCTGTTGCCTAACATTGTTGGTTCGAAAATCAGACTTTCAATTTTTCTGCTGCTAAAATTATTCAAAAAACATCTTCCATTGGTGAACTGGATTTTCTAGAGAGATTTCACATTCAGAAAAATCTTTCTGTTCTAATTAACGACCCTAATTCCAATCCATCTTTGCCTTCAGCCTGTAAAGAAATTATGTTTTAGTTCTGGTTTCATCAACAGATGGCGTCAGTAGCTTATCTCCTGTCCAGGCTTTCTTATCTTATTTAAATATTATATCTTAATGATGGTTCGGTAAATCTATCGAAACTAGTCCTGTGAAAATTTGAAAATACACTGCTCGACATTCAAAATGCAACACCAAGAAGGAGTGGTCAGAAATTGAAAAAACTGGGAAAAAAATTTGGAAATTGATGAAATTTTGGAAAAATTTGGAAGATAGCAAGCAGCAATAAATAATCTTTACTTCAAAATGATAGTCAGAATACAGAGCGAGAACGGCGTCGGCTCAATAGAATGTAGAACCACCGCGGGCAGCGATGCAGGAAGAAACACGTCTAGGCATAGACTCAATAAGAGTGCGGATGGTGCCCTGAGGGATGGCTCTAGATTCCCTTTAAACCATTTGTCACAGCTCGTCTTCTGAACGAGGCAGGGGCAGAGTCTGCAAACGTCGTCCGATCACATCCCACACATGTTTGATTGGTGACAGGTCAGGAGAGTACGGTGGAGAGCATGTTGGCCGATACGAGCACTGTGTGGTCGGGCGTTATCCTGCTGAGAAATTGCATTAGGCAGCCCCTGAAAGGGGATTTCCACCGGCCGCAGTTCATTATCCAAGTATCGTTGAGCCGTCATAGTGGCCTGAATACGAACTAGAGGTGACCTGGAATCGTAGACAATAGCGCCCCAAACCATTATGCCACGTTGTCGCGCGGTAGGGCTTTCACAGTTACTGCGGGATTAGATCTGTCTGCACGTCGACGCCACACACGTATGCGGCGACTGTCACTGGATAAACAGAAGCTTGACTCATCAGAAAACACGACGTTTCGCCATTCTGTCATCCACATCGCTCCAGTCCAGCACCATTCTAAACGATGGCGTCTATGCTGTGGGGTCAATGGCAGTCTTCTTAACGGACGCCGTGAATGCAGGCCATGTTCAACCAATTGACGGGAATTGGTTCTGGTCGACACGGGAACATCCAGGGTATCTTGCACATGCTGCAGAATCGCGGTACAAGTGACTTGCGGGACCGCCACAGCTTGTCGGCGGATGCGTCGATCCACGCGTGCTGACGTCACTCTGGCTGCACTTGCACCCCTCCTTCTCCCAACATTCCCTTGCTCCAACCATGTTCGCCATAGCCGATGCACCGTGCTTGCATCCATGTGAGTGTCAGCTGAGATTTGACGTAAGGACCAACCCCCCTTCTCAGTCCGATCACCATACCCCTTGTAAAATCGTCTATCTGCTGGAAGTGCCTTCGTTGACGGCGGCCTGGCATTCTATCTTATCATACGTATCCTCCGGGACAAAAACCAACTTTCTTCGATATTTCGTCTGGCAGAAATAACGACACGAATATTGCCCATTCTGCACGTTCTTTCCCTTATATCTTACGTCACGTGCGTCGGAGAGCTGCTCATTTCACATCATTCGCATAACTCAGTGACGTACGTCTACTCTAAGATTTGCATAAATTTCTGACCACTCCTTCTTGGTGTTGCATTTTCAGTGTCGAGCAGTGTATAACGCTCATTTTTGTTGTTTGACTCCTAAATTAATATTTGTTCGGCGTGTTACAGTATCTTAATTTTAGTAAAAGTAATGTTTTACACTTTCCATTGCTTGTTAATTTGAACTTCGGAAACAAATCACTAGAACCTAAAAATAAGCAAAAATAAACCTAATTTTAGAGGAGTTCCCCTTTTAAACGATTAACTCTTATTTTCTCTCATGAAACGCAAGAAATTAAATAAAGTCCCCTTATCGTAGTCTGGCCGCAGGCGAGGTAGATGCAAAATATTTGCAAACAAATTATTTCGAAATAAGAAAGACCAATATGTAATTAGATTTTATGGCCTAGGGCTTCAAGCTTGAAAGAATGTCTCTTTTAGAAATTTCTTCGAATTTCTACGAAATTAAAAGTTAATTGAATTTTAATGAATTTTCCCCCCACGAGAGTTTATTCAACTTTTTATTAGATACTAAATTTCATAATTCAGTAAAAATAACGTCCATTATTCCCAGATCATTTATGAGTTTACTAGTCAGAACTCATATTTAAATGCAGATTTCAATAATATTCAAATGTTCTCATGTTTCAATGATATTTTTATAGCACATAAAACCGAAATCCAAAAATAATTTCGTGTTTGATTATATCTGCATATAGACAAACAAATACATCCTTTAGAATGCAACATAAACATTTTAAGTTTGCATTCTTTAAATTGTTTTTACCAAGTTATTTATTATTTTAGATAATAATATACATATTCTCTAAATGCAATCATAAATATTACCGTTTTAAAATAATGTATGGGAGAAACGTTTGAACAATTTATTCCTAATACAATTGGTAAAAATACCATTCATTTAATTTTCTACAGTGTAGTGGAACGATTATACAGTGAGACCATGGTTCTATTGCGTGATTGAGCAAGGCAGGGCCCACACTTGATTTTGTATATTTTGGCCTTCTGCAGAGGCTATCGCCTTAAAAAACATGAGATAAATATTAGATCCAACATCTCGCTCAGAATTAATATTTATTTATGCTCTTAGTCATTCCGTTCATTTTCAACAGTGGTCGTTTGAGGAGAATAATTCTTTCGAGAGATTTCACTAACATTTATTCGTATTATGTATTAAAATATTAGTATTAGTATAACTGACGTGTATCCCTATTATATATTAAGACAATTTTGTTATTATTGTCATTAGTCCTTCTACACTAAACTTCGGGAATATTAGGTGCTCGAATTTTATCGTGGCGAAGAAGGTAAGCGTATCTCCTGCCGTTATCCAAGACTTAGGCCATTTGTAGTTGATATTACTGGTTTTCCGAACTCTAGCCAATTTTGATTTAAAAACAAAGAAAGAAAAGGAACAAAAAGGAGACTCATATAAGGTTCCGAGTTTTCTACCCTTTTCAACTACCGCGAACTTAACAAGAAGCTTTCAGCTGGATGATATTTTAGAATACCATGAAATTATTTTTCTTTTGACAGTTGCATCCAAGTTATCAATACTGATTCATCTTATTTTCCTTCTTTCATCTCTAATTTTTGCACAAAACTGAAAGTTTGCTTTTGATTCCACTCGATATAAAGACACTGAAGATGCAGACACTATTCTACTGAGTTTCAAATGCAAATAAACGGCAGTTCTTTAGACTTAAATTAATTAAACTTAAAACTTAAATTAACTATAACTAAATTGCACTTTTATACTAATTAATACTTGAAACTTTTATCGTATAAATTGTTACACAAATTTCGTATCTCGATAAAATAGAGTTGTTGCCATTTCACAGGCAGAAATAGAAAACATTTGTATAGAAAATATTTATAATTTTGCTGTGCGACATTACAGCATGTTTCTGCAATTAAGGGATTTTATTAGGGAAGTTCTAGACTACGTTCCTGGATGTATTTCTGTCACTCGTTAAAAAGCAGAAGAAACCTAAGAGAGAACTTAATGTTCTAAGATTCTGGTTTAGTAAGACGATTCGCGCGTCTGGAAAGATGTCTTCCATTTGTAAAGTCATGCTGTGACGTTGATCCTTTGAACATTATTTCTGACCTTGTTCTAACATGAAGTTTAATTGTTAAGTTTTATTAAGAATTAAAATTAATATTAGTAATTTTTTTACATACTTTGTATATTTGTCTCATTTGCGTTTACATTATATTAAATTATACGTATGTAGAGATAACTGATTATTTGAAAATATTTTCCAGAAAACCTTAAGCGTGTGAAAAACACAACTGAATATAATATCACATTCTGGAATTTTGATAAACTGCAACTGCGTTGGAAAAAGGGAATGAAAATAGAGTGAAATCAGCAGCAAAAAGAAAATGTAATTAACTTTTTGGAATATTGATTAAACAATTAGCTAGTATTTTAAAAAAAATTAAAACACTAATTTATTTTTTTGGATGGCAATTTGTTTTCTTTGCTTTTGTCAAAGTTTGAAAAAAATTAATTGTGAAAAATCTTCCTGACTTTCATAGAGTGGATAAAATACCTGAATATTTAGAGTTCAATCGGGTTCGATCCCAGGCGAGCAAGAATATTTCTGGGTTGGTTTTCGTGGTTGTCTGCACAGTAACGTAAATACGAGTACTCCATTATGAAGTTCTCCACGAAAGCATCCCTCTCCTTAGACAGAGAGACCTCGTGTTCTTCGCCATATTCGGAAAAACTTGTGGCATTATGTTTGAGTTTCCATAACCAGTTTTATTTAATTTATATCTTTATTGTCTGCCTCATTTCGCCACTAGATTTGCTCATTTCGGAATTTCTGTAAATTTGATTGACAAGCAGTTCTGCTATAAAGTTAGAAGAATAGTGCGTAGCCAATATGCGAGAATTTTGGCATTAGGAAACTTTCTTCTGGCGAGGGACCATTGGGAACAATGGTTCCTCGCCAGAACAGAATTCGCGTTAGAATAAAAGTCGCAATTACTTTGATAAGCTACAAATTTGAGAAAGTGTTAGCGGTTTTATGTGAATCTCGTAGTCTCTGCTTAGAATTAGATATTGTAATTAGGGCAGTTTTAAGTTCTGTTTTCAACCAATTTCAGGTAAGTAGTATTTTCTATTGCATCATTTTAATTTAATTCTCACAAGTGGTGAGGTAGAATAAATTAAAAATATATTTGTGTCTGTTTGCTTTAAGAGTTTGGTTATTACATTACAAATTACCAACGGAATCAATGTAACACCAATGTAACGTCAGTGCAACAAATGTTTAACTTGGAGCTAACTTAACGGAGCTAACTGAGACTAATTAAGCCACACATAGGTGTTGAAACTTAATCGTGTTTCCGTGAGAAAGAAACACAGAGTAATAGGGATATATATGAGGATATAGGCCTTCTAAATCCTGGACTCCAAGATCTAGATTTTGTAAAGCTAAATTTTGAACGAGAACGTACACTGGACAGTATTCTGATAACCAAAGTTACCGAAACAATCATTATCAAAAACTAATAATTATGTCAAGTATTGAGTGAAAATTGTAAAATAACTTAAAAAGAAACTAGTTCTTTAAGAAAAGAAAAATATGATCATGAAAAAATAGCTTGAATATGTCTAAATCTACAAAGTTAAGAAGATATTGTAAATTATGTGCTGAGTCACATATACGTAAGAAAGTCTTACAGGCAAAACTTTGTAGAAAATATTGATATAAGCAAAGAATACAGACTACAGTAAATAATTTTACGGATTTCAAAACACTTTACTTATAAAAGTATTAGACCTAAACTAGTAATAAATACTCGAAGAAGAAACAGAAACATATGAAGTTTTCTCTATGCACTACAAGTAATCTACATATGCTTCTTCATATGCTTTCTACATATGAACTAAGTTCGGTTGATACCTTTCGTAGCACAACTCTATCAATAAGCGTCACAATAGTGTTGTTGAATTTTCTGAACCCTAGCCCTGTTGTTGGCAGCGGGGATGTAAATTTTTTTTGGTTTGGTTTACTTTTATGGTAGTTATCATTATGTAAGTATCATTACGTATGTATGATTATGTAAGTATCATATGACAGGGATTAAGTTTGGAAGTGAAGCAGTTTAGAGAAGTTTATTATAAGCAGTTACTATTTTATCTCAATAAAGAGAGACATTGAAATTAAAAAGGAGAATTAAGGATTACTGGAAATTATACTTAGAATTTTGATTGTAAATTATATATATATAATCAGGAGCTTTGGGATTTCAAAATTAAGATTATTAATTATTATTATTTATTGTCTTCTCTAGATTACATGTATATAATTTTTATTACACATACCCACTACATATATTATTTAATTTAGAAATACATTAGGAAAATCTTCCTATAAATGAAACTTGTTTCAAAGGTTTTGAATTTACATATGTGACTGATCGATGGATTTTTATAGAATAGTCATACATAATCAAAATTTATAATATTTTAAGACTTAGTAATCTGTATACTTGTGCTTTTGTTCCCTCAGGTGCAAATATATTTCAAGAGGTTCTTGAAAGTAATATTTACTGGTTGAAAATTTATCCATGAGATAAATTTGAAAACGATTCTGAAGATTTATTAACAAGTATCTGATATAGTAAGAAGATAAATTATTCCCATCTATTTATTTTCCCTTTGTAAGAAATATTCTCGTTCAAATTATTTCAAATACCATAGGAAAAGATGCATGAGAACAATAGTACTTTAGGCGTGCCAAACAGCTCTTACTGAAAAAGAAGCATTTCATTCTCTATTCAGTTTCCCAAGTATGCTATAATATATGATGTTTTTCTGTTTCTCGTATTTTTAGCAAATAAAATAAAATTGTTGAAATATTTTATGGCAAATTTGTGTTTACAGTGAAAGGAAATAAATTTTATGGAAGCTTAACTATAAGTTGGCTTTGTTCCAGTTGTTTTACTTTAGTAAAGTGCCGAAAATCTTGCTAGAATCCTATTTTCAAAAACTTTTATTTTTGGAAGTAAAAACAATGCTTGACTCAGAGTTGAAACATTTGCACTTTTATTAATACAGCACAGAAACTGCTTATAGTTTGCCTTTTTAAATCTTAAATTTTTACTTCCTTGTAAGAAATAAAGGAAGTGTTGTAACCGCGAAAATGTTGGCTATCATATTTCAAAGAAAATATCTATTTCAACCACTCTCGAAACCATCTGAACGATATTTTGGCTTGACATATATACGCACAGGCAGAATAAAGGACTTTTTTTGCCAAAAAGGATTGTAAATTGGATTCAAAGTGGATTCAGAACAGATTGTTTTCTTGGTGTCTGTAAATACGTACGTGTGTATGTATCTCGCATTACTCAAGAACGAGTTGACGCAGATCGCTGAAATTTTGTATACGGGACTGCTATAACATGTACGTAAGCACATCCTGTTTTCGTTGCAATCGCCTGCATTAATCATATATAAATATGTATATATATTCCCACTTTGTGACCTGGCTCGGTGAGCTTAGTTTGTTTATTTTTGTATGTTGGAAAATTGTGCATTTTTTGCTTTAATACTTATTGAATTACGTGGTTTTTATGTTCTGGTTAAAGTTTTTATGCCTTCGGTTAATCTGTATGCAATAGTTATACTTGTTTGAGTATATGCACTAGCTATTTTTTGAGAAATTGATTTACAAAATTGTCTAAAAAATTTTAGATATGTAAAAAAACCTAAACTTTTAGTCCATTTAATTCACTATGCTTCATTGAATATATTTGCTGCCATACAATTAATGTAGCAATATTAAAAGTTTTTTCTTAACAGAAAAGGTGAACAAAAATCAAGTTTTTCAACAAACAGGTTTAATATAATGCAAACACCAAAAGAAGGAAAAGAAAATGTTGCCAAGTATGAAAAATTAAATTGCAAAACTAATTTTGTTCTCGAGAACTTAATAACGAATAGAAAGCTTCAAAATCATCTTTTGAACATTATCAAAAGTTTTCAAATGTAAAATTGTCATTTTAAAATTATTTAGAATATTCTATGTACCTTTAGACATCAACTTCTGGGTTTTTAAACAGAAGAGTCTTCTTAAACAGAAATTCTTACAAGAAGAGCTATAATTCTGTTTCTAACGATCGATGGGAGAAAATAAAAGTAGTTTTTGAAAACTTAATATATAAGTTTTAAAATAAAGTAATACAAATGTTTTGGAAATTTTCATCAAATTTGACGATTGGAACGTGGCTGGATACCTTAATTGATTATACTATATATTTTACTGCATAATATGCAAAACTTAACGTTAGGTTTCAATCCTGAAGCTACGAGAAATAAATGGCTATATAGATATATAATTATGGGTGAGGACCAAGTACATGCATTGTATACAGAACCTATTTTTAAAATTGTGAAGACAATTCTGTCATTTCATTCAGAGATAAAGTCGAATCTTCACTATGTATTAGCTTTCTTTAATTTTTTATTCTTTCAACAAACGATTTTCATTTTCTCACGTCATTCAGAGGTAAAAACAAATCTTCATTATTTATCTTTCTGATTTTTTCAACAATCAGTGTAGAATTTCTTCACTCTACAGTTTCATACTAGTGATCTAATCTGATGGTTATGTCCTTTTAAGATTTCCTCGTTGAGGCTTCTTTAAAAATTGTGCAATTTCATCCTCTCTTGATGGAGTCACTAAGAACGATTTCCATTTCAGCCTTTTCATTAAGGGTCAAAGTAAAATACGAAACGCGTGACAGAAGGTCACATGACTGTAATGCATGTATAAAGTGATGTCACAATGATGTCACTTGGCCCTTAAATTTTAGACCCTGCTTAAATAAAACAATGATGACTTTCATGATTATACCTAATGCAGAAAATAAGATGTTTTTAAAAATGGAGTAAAATATACTATTACTATTTTAACTAGAATTCTGAATTTTGAAAATTTAAACATCGAATGTAAAAACTCTCATCGAAACAGAAAAATGAAACCTTTTTAGGATCATATGTTTTAATAAATAAGCTTTATTATTTTGTAGAATTTTTAAAATATAATTTTCATAGTTAAAACGAATGTTAAACCATAAATAGGGGAATTCATTTTTTACAATTATCGGCCTAACAGAATTATTGTATGGTATCCAGACAAAGAATGTGTCTTTCTTTCCAGCTGATACAAGCTTTTTTATGCACCTTAGTCTCCTCCCCCAACTGTAATGAAAGGATAAAAATAGAACGGCTGAAATGGTACGATGTTTGAGGTTTTTCATCCAGAACTCCTGCGAAAGAGAGGAGAAAAGCCTGAAATGGCATGATATTTATTGCCACTTTCAGAAAGCCGGAATCAAAAAAGCCCGAAATGGGATATCACGATTTTGACATTCTACATCCCTTACAAAAATAACAAAAGTAAGAAACTACCACGCATAAGCGACATCCGTCTTCTTTAGTGATTCCGCGTCCGTAATGTGGCAACCGTCCTTTAAGGGCCAAGCTTACATTAAAGGAAAACCATCAAAGCCCCTGGCATCAACCATCAAACCCAGCAGCTAAAACTGAACCCATCGCGAATTATCAATATTAAGTGATTTTTATCCATTCGGGCATAGACAATGAAATCATCATTAAATAAACTGAGTATTTTTACTTCCTTGTGCGAAATAAAAAGGAAGTATTGTAACAGCGAAAAATTTCGAATATCATATTTCAACGAAAATATCCATTTTGACCACTATCGAATGCAATTTAAAGATGTTCCTGCGTGATATTTGAATGTAAGGACGGAATAAAGGACTCTTTTTTTCCCCAAAAAATTATAAAACTGATTTTAAATGGATTCTGAAGAGATTTGTTTCGTCGCTTCTGTGCGTACGTACGTACGTATGTATGTATGTATCTCGCATAACTCAAAAATGAATAGTCTCAGAACGTTGAAATTTTGTATATAGGACTGCTATAACATGTAGATGTTCACCTCCTATTTTGGTTGCAATCGGTCGCACCAAAGGATGCACATCCCCTCTGTTACTCGGCTCAGTAAGGTCAGTTTTTTTTCATGCTTCTGTGTTGGCAAAGTGTGCATATTTTTGCATTAAAAATGATTAAATTCTATTCTACTTATCTTCCGGTTAAGGTTTTTAGCTTTGGAAAATCTGCATGCAAGATCTGTAGAATTATCAACAATTTAAAAGTTAAGACGCAAGAGAAACACGCCAACGTGGAAAATAAAACAGGTAACGAAATCCTTGTATTCAGCGCAGATTTTGTAAAATCCCAATCGATTTCGAGGGCAAAACGAGTCTCCCTTTTGCATGTAACCTGATGAAGGGGGATCCGTTTTGACCTCGAAATTGATTGGGATTTTACAAAATCTGCGCCGAATACAAGATTGTCGATTTGCCTGTTTTAATTTAAAAGTTGTTTAAGTGAGGCTAAGCCTAATCATTTTTTCCATGGCGGCCGTATTTGTTTACATTTGAAACTTAGCAGAATAGTGGATTTGTAGCCAATCTAGAGAAGTAAGCTTCGCAACAACAAAGGTAACACCTTCATTTATTATTGCGAATTAAATCATGCTTAATCCATTCTGGAATTTCTTCAAGGAAATAAGTTTTAAGATTTACTGTGCAATTTTTAGTATAGATATTTTGAGGTTGTATGTATTTTTGCCTTGTCGCGAAGTGAGAACTGAATTAATTGAATGATAAATACTGAATCGTCAGTGAAAAACTGTTTCCTTTTTGTTTGTTTGTTTAATTTCTTTTATACATCGTTTTAGATTTACTATAGTATTTGAATAGAACGTGTGGCAACGATTAGATAATTCTTCAGGTGATATAATTTTTTGTGCATTCTGAGTTATAAAATGAATGAGGTGTAACGCTGTTAAGTGAACCTAGCGACAGAGTGTCAAGAAAAAATGCGTATAATTTAATATTCCATACAAGGAAGTCATGTGGTGTATACATCACATTTTTAAAATTTTTAATTTTTAAAGAAGATCTCTTTCATCACTATTCATGTTGTAATAGTAGAAAAACTGTATTATTAAGAATTGATATAAAATCCATGCTGATGGCTTTTTTAAAGAATATCCATAAAACCCATGCTGATGGCTTTTTTAAACAATATCCATATTCAAGCGCATTGAAAATGATATAAATTTTAAATAGCTTTTTATCCTTAAAAATTTAAATAGCTTTTTATCCTTAATATTGTTTTTTATCCTTAAAAAATAAATAGTAATACGAAAGAATTTTTTTTTAATTTTAAAACTTTGAACCTTGCTTATTGCTTTATTTATAATTACGCTAATTTTTATGGTTTTGCATCCTGTAACAAAACGGGTATCCAATAATAAGCCTTAAGATAGTTGATTTTACGGTACTGCTTCCTCCAATCTAAGTAGGTTTAATACGAATAATGATTTATAAATGACTCATATATTAAACATAAATTAATAAGTTATTTCTAAGGGAGCTAGATAATCCTATACATGAATACCAGTTCCCACACAATTTACAAGATTACATCAAATTTCGTGCTCACTGAAGATTTACGGCATATAATGTTGCAGTCGTTTTTGTTCCAAATGTTCCGAAACAATATTAATTTCTTCCTATTTTGAAACGAATTACATTACAAGATTGTCCTGCAATACCCAATAGACTCATTCGGAGGACATTAAGATCCTGAACCAAATTCGCTATTTTGTTCGATAGTTGTACACGAAATAAAATATACCTCTTTCCCCCCAATGCAAATGGATAAGCCTGGAGCTAGTTAATTGGCATTCTCACGTTTTCTTGCGACGATAAAACTCCCGAAGCTCATCTCCAATTTATTTTGCGACTCACGAGTCAATAGTCCAGGCAAATAAAGCAAAGGGACTAGCCAAAAACACAAACTAGGCTGATTTTAGGTCAAAAACTTTTGATGAATTTCTACGCAGAAATACTTTTTTCTTAATTATCTCATTTTCAAATTAAAATTTCCTTGTACCTTTTTATTTTTTTAAACATTTTATTTATCATTTCATTTTATGAAAATCAAATGCAAATATTTCGAGTGACTTGAAAATATCCAAAATTTCTTTGCACACAAAGCGTAAAGGTGTTAGAATCTCATCCATGTTACGTTAAATGAAATAATAGGTATGTTTTCACGGCATACTGTGCAGACATCCCATTACATTTTTCGGAGCAGGAAATGAGAAATTAACTATGCCTTTGCTGGGGTTCAAAAACTGATCTTCCAT
Organism: Stegodyphus mimosarum; assembly: GCA_000611955.2. Taxonomy (NCBI): domain Eukaryota; kingdom Metazoa; phylum Arthropoda; class Arachnida; order Araneae; family Eresidae; genus Stegodyphus; species Stegodyphus mimosarum. The sequence goes on from KK119137.1 coordinate 704,073, forward strand.
CCCGTACTACTTCCAAATACACGTAGTTATCACTTACGCTACGAACATTTTCTAGACTTAAGATAATTTGTTATACTCTCCCTCGTGATGATTAAACTATGGTAATGATGAATTATTCCCCACCAAATTTTAGCTGAGTGGGTGCTACTGTAATGAACATTACTCTTTTTGGAAAAGAAAACAGGAAAAACATTTGATTTTCTCCAAGATTCGAACTACAGACCTAGGCAATTGTTAGACATGCTAACTACTTTTTGTCAAGGAAGTGCTGTTGGGAAATGTGATATGCCATGTAACTGTAGCATCATCAGATGTTTATCGCAAGCAAAAGTCTTGAAAACGCTCTCTTACTCGCGCCAGGAATCGAACCCCGGAATTTCCATTTGTCAGATGAATATGCTGGCCAATATACTGCAAGGACACAGAGCATGAATTTCTTATCTCCCTCCATCACATGTATAGGAGTAGTGGGGGAAAGAGATGAGACCCTGTGTCAGCCCTGATAACGCTCTGGTACTCTGTAGTGCAGAATTATCGTTCACGACATTATTTTAATTTGTGCACAGTTTCAAGTTGCCTGTTGGATGTACTAACAACTAAACCAAAGTGGCACATAGAAGGAATGCCTTTAATTCCTTAGCACAAAATCTACTCAGCTGATGGATCAGGCGTACCATATGGAACACCCGATTTATTTGATTCGGGACGAAGCACAGTACTGAGAATGTACTACTATAGATAATACCCATTACTAGTAAATCAGACCTTGATGAAGAAGCGCTTGATCAATCAGTTGCGTAGATTTATTTAAATCATTATTACGTACTTACTGAAATTATGCTTGACAGCTCTCGATTTAAAAATGTGTCATTTTTTTTCCTTATGCAATTTATCAAAGATGCATTTGTGTTATGCTGGTGAGTAATAATGTGCAAGAATTGAAAAACAATATCGTAGAAGCCATTTTAAAAATCAAAACTACTGGATACAATGTGGTATGAAATGGATTGTTAAGTACATACTTGTTATTTACATATGATTTCTGTACTGAATATCTATGATAGGTATAATGATGTTAAAACAACTAATATATCTTTTTATTTTCAAATATAAAATAAAAGCTTCCAGCTGAAACTATTATTTCAGATTATACCGTCAAAGTCTGAATTATGATTTCCCTAATGAATTATTGAAAGTGTTCCCATCGTTTGTCTTTTTCATAAATTCGAGGAATTATCAAATTGTATTGTTGGTTTCGATAAGGAAAGCTTTAACTATATATATATATATATATATATATGTGTGTGTGTGTGTATATTTATATATATAATTAACATATACATACATACACACAAACATATATATATATCTGTATATAAAAAGAAGAATGTCTGTTTGTGTGTTTGTTCGCTATTAATTGAGTCACTACTACAGCTATCGTCACCAAACTTCCTACAGTTCTTTTCTGGGCACTGAAAAAGGTCAATGCCCACTTTTTTTCCAAAAAAAGTAGCTAAAATCAGAGATAGTAATTAAAAGCTCTCAATTTTCGTCCTCATTTTTCCGAATGGCAACAGTCTCGCAATATGGGGATAAAAATCTGCTTTATTTCGAGAAGTGTTGCCACTGCTCCACCTTTCAAATCGTAGAGTTTGTTAATAAAAACTCCAAAGTTTTACAATGAAATAAAAATAGCATTGCCAAATATTAAATATTTCCGATTCCAAAAATTCGTGGAAAGCCATTTCTACTATTCCCGTGTTTGTACGACTTTAATAAGCCGAGATATTAATTAAAAACTCTAAAAGCATTAATTTTTACGCTCATTTTTTGAGTGACAACAGTTTTACACGTTGGAGATAAAAATGGTTTATTTTAAAAAGTGTTGCTACTGCTTGCTCTCAAATCGTAGAGTTTGCTAATCGAAAATTCGTAAGTTTCACAAATTCTCTATATATAGGGAAGAATATCTATTTGTGTATTTGTTTTATTTGTTCGTTTCATTTATTTCTGATCAAATACGATCAATGTTTTGCCACATTTAATCGACTAAAATTGATTATAAGCGAAATATTGGATGGAACTTGAGCTTTTATGATCATTTGATTAGAAAGATGAAAAATTATTAAAAACTATGTGCCATTGTTGCTGATATAATGAGAAAGAATTAGTTTACTTTTCTATCGAAAATTTTTATGTGGGTTTCATCTCGCATCAAACTGAAAAATGGATGCGTAGGAATCGTATTTTTTGCATCGTTATTACAGAAGGATTACAGCGGCATTGTTCTGTGTACTGTTAGATACATTACTCTTAACCTAACTGAACTGGCATCGGGTACTTCCGATAGTATATATATATATATATATATATGAGTGTGTATTACTATGTATACTAGATATATATATATATAGTATACCTAATAACCTAGTATACATAGTATAACACTAATATTTTTTCAGAAGCTTAATGCGCGAAAATACTAAGCATATTTATATTTTGTTTTTTTAAAAAATGTTTTGTAATTATATATGTACATAATACATACGCAAAAGTATTCATGGATAAACTACTGGTAATTATCATAATATTATTTATCTGGAAGAAACCTACATTCCAATAAGAATGCTTAATAATATTAACATTTCAATATCTGATGATAATAATTTTCATTCATTTTCATCTGTGATAATATAGTAACCACGTAACACAGACTCAATCGAAACATCCCGAAAGTTAGAGAGAAATTTTATGTCAGGCTTGTAAGCTATTGTGCTTGTCAAAACATTTAATAATGGTATTTTATCATTTCAAACTTATTACAATGAACTAACGATATACGTTATTTTCTCTACATAAACTTCACTTTCTTTTACAATTGCAGTACCATTCAGCATGAGTTTCATTGACGACGTTAACTAGAATTTTGCTTTAACCTTAGGATTTCTAGACGTTTGGAAATGGCCGAGACCATCTTGGATTCTTAATCGCGTCCTGGGCTGTGTCCTCGAGAGACAAAAGTTCGCTTTATAAATGAATGATAATTAAACTCAACGAAGAAGGAATTATTAATTTATCGAAGAAGAGTGCGCGAAACTTTAGTAATGTTTTTACAGGGAAGTAGATATTTTAATGTAAAATCAGGTAATTTTGGGTATTAATAGTAATTTCCTTAATAGTAATTAATAAAAACTTTCTTCGTTCTGTCTAGCTTTTTCTAAACAGAACCTGATATTTCGCATTTTATGTTATGAAAACAAACTATCAAGTTCTCTTAAGATATTTCACTTTGAGAACATATAAATAAGTGTGCGTAAACAAGAAGACAACTAGTTTTTTAATTTTAAATTTATTAATTATTTAATTTTATATAAAAGTAAAAAATGACTAAATATGACAGAAATTACTTAATAACGATTTAACAAATGCCAGAAATGTTTACGACATTCTAAAGCCTAGCAGTGATTTCTTATAAAAGATTTCACATAAATGTTTATACTAAATTCTCTTACAGGTTCTCTATTAAGTGAGATTGTAATTAGATCTGAAATGCGCTCTAAAATTAAAGGTTATTTTCTTGTTGCAGAAATATTACTAATAGAACTGAAAACTTCCTCAACTTCCCCCAACGCTGCTAACAACGATAATCTCCATGACGACTTTCTTTACATTATTACAAATTTCGTGAAGTAATTTTCCTATGAAAATCACCAATGAAATCCTGAAATTTATTTGTTTTTATTTTATGTTTTGATATAAATTTCAATGTTTGTATCCTTTTTTCTCTTTTTGGCCATGTGCATGCTATTTCTTCCATGTTTTATGTTTCGGAATAAAAAATATTAAAAATCCCTTTTGATTCTTCGCCACTGAATTCTCCCTAATTTTCAGTTTTTATTTCATAATTACATTACTTCGATAATCCTTTTGTGAAGATACTATGAGAAAATTCAGTTATTTTTATAGAGGAAATTTTTGAAATTTATTCTTGCTTTTAATTATTAATCTTTAAACACTTTTGACATTAATTTTTTAATTTATAATAATCTTAAATTTCTTAAAATGTTTAATAACATCAACTGATTTTATGATGAAGGAGTTAGCTTTTATAATAACTTAAGTTACGATTTTATGTAGCTTCTATCAGATGTGATAGGGAATTGCCATGTCTTTTAAATTTTCCAAATTATATCAGTGTCATGTCTTTCAAAATTTCCAATACTTTATTTATCATAAATTTACATTTATCGATCGATGAAAGATGTTTGTATAAAGATTGGTAACCCCTTCGTACAGCAAGAGTTTCAGTTTTTAATATTTCAGCACACAGATATTTGGTAAATTAATTCATTCTCTTTGATTTAGCAGAATCGATTAGTGATAAAAAGGATATAATTTATCAAGGAATACATCAAAGTAGTTCATTTCATTAATGTGTGCAGACATTAGGTATTTTTGAAAGCAGGTCAGATGAAAAATGAGCAATGCCCTCGCCGGGACTAGAATCACGGACCTCTCGAATATGAGCCAAGTTGTGCTGACCATAACATCACGAAGCCATGCTAAGAAGGCGAGAGAAATACCTTATATACTCCCCCTTTTAAAGTGCGCCTGGAGATTAAGGGACCCACTCGCCAAATCCTGGTGGTGGAGAATCATCATCCACCACCTTTTTCGTTCGGGCGCCACTGCACAATCATTAGTATGTTTTTGAAGCAGACGTAAATGAAAAATGAGCAATGCCCTCACCGGGACTCGAACCTCCGACCTCTCAAATACGCACCCAGCGTGATGGCCACTACACCTCGAAGACATGCTAAGAAGGCGGGAGAAATACCTTATAAATGTTTTATTCGGATTTTCTAATATTAATTATGAGGATGTGTTATGCAATGGTAGTCTGGGAAATAAGGATTTTTTTTGTAAACGACCATTAAATAGTTTGCTTTTCAGTAGTTTGAATACTTTTGTTGATCAATTTCTTTACTTTTTTACTTGTTTTTATTTATTTATTTATGACAGCTTTGCTTTTTTATCATTAACTTAAGAACCTTAAAGCTTTTTACACCGAAATTAATTATTCATAAAATGTCGAGGATTAAATCTTCTAAAATACGGTAATCCAACTTAAACTAAGCACTTAGAAGTAGTGTGATGTTTTTTGCTGACTCCAGCAAAAGTTCTATGACGCAAGTCTTCATCATAGCGTATACGTAGTTTTTAACTAATCCCGCCCACAATAAGCACGACGTAAGACGTTCTGTTATCTGGAGGATTATGCAAAGAATGCTGCTTTTTTTTCAATTCATTTTCAAATGAAGTGACCTGCCATGAATTAGCGGATATAATTAACAAGAAAAAGGAAAAAAACCGATCTTTGGGAAAAAATTGCTTTTCAGAAAGCTTCTTCTAATAATTAAATATTACAGAAAGCAAAATGCATTCCTGTAATATTTCCAGGTATGTTAGCGTAGCTGTGACAATTATTTTTAAGTCTTTCTAGTATTTCATTCTATTTTAAACATTATCTTGTCTATTGTTTGCTTATGTTACATATAATTGCTTAAACCCAAAGCATGAGAAAATTGGAGGTGAAATACAGTTTAATAGCTAGTTCGGTTAAGTGCAACCTATCTTAGTCGAGTGTCGCCTGTCAAGCTACATCAGATAATTTACAACTACACTGGTTATCATAAATTAAGGAAAAATCACAAAAATAGCGATAACTCCCTCCAAAATAAGCCAAACCGTGTAAAATTTGAATATGTTGCCAAGTAAGAGTAGCTAAGTAAAACTGCAGTATGCAAATTAGTGCCGCTGCACTCGGAATACGTCATCTAGGAGGAGCATAAAAGTCCATGTTTGAGAGCAAGCCCACATATTTCATTGTGATAATGACATCAGAAATCTGAGATAGCCAATTCGTAACAATGACCTCCAGGCATCATTTGTCTGCAGAACTACGATGGAGAGCCATTGGGAGACCAGAGGCAGGACAAAGTCAAACAGAAGTGGCCAGATGGCTAAATGTGAGTCCTTCTGTGGTTCATAGACTTCGGAGGTAATTTCAAACCACAGATTCGGCATCTAGGAAGTTCAGGCAAGGACGGTCGACTGCTACGACGAGCGCCGATGACCGATATTTCACATTATGTGCACGCAGGAATAGAACCGCTACTCCGACTCTTCTGAGATCCTCCCTTCCTGCAGCCACCGAAAGGTTGATGTCAAAGTCAACTGTGCGTAGAAAGCTTCAGGAAGGTGGTCTATATGCGAGGCGACCAGCCATTTGCGTGCCGCTCACGTCAAGCCGTAGGAAGGACCGTTTTCAGTGGGCACGACAACATGTCCACTGGACGCCTGATCTATGGAGAGCTGTTCTCTTTACGGATGGGTCCAGGTTTAGTCTAAAAAGCGATAGTAGGCTTTATTTGATATGGAGAGAACCTGGAATCCGTTATCATCCGTCAAACATCCGTGAAAGAGATGCATGCGGAAGAGGCAGTGCCTCTGTTTGGGATGGCATCTCTTTGGGTGGACGCACAGACCTCCATGTCTTTCCAAGGGGAACCGTGAATGCTCAGGTTTATAGAGATGACATCCTTAATGCTTATGTGCGCCCATATGCCGGGGCAATAGGTGATGCTTTTTTGTTACAGGACGACAACGCAAGACCACACAGGACTCACATAGTAGATGATAGTCTACAACAGGAAACAATTATGCGTATGGAGTGACCAACTCGATCCGCGGACTTGAATCCTATCGAGCACGTTTGGTGTGCTTTAGGGAGACGTCTAGCTGCTCTCAATCCGCCCCCTCAGATCCTTGCCGCACTTGCAACTGCTTTGCAAGAGCAATGGCTCTCGCTTCCTATGGACCTAATAGACCGCATAATTGAAAGCATCACACATCGCTGTGTGTTCTGTATTGCTTATAGAGGCGATCTTATTCCATATTGAAGGCACTTTTCCTATAGCAAACTGACACATTCTATTTTTTCGTTTTATACATGTGCTAATTTCTATACTGCGATAATTTTGTCTGGTAATTTCTTTTTATGGTATTTGATACATTACTATGTGTTGTACATTGTGGGTAAGTTTCAGAAAATTCTACACATAACTTTTTCAGTAATCGTGACTTTGGGGATTTTTCCTTAATTTATAATAAACAATGTATTCTTTATTTGGCAGAGACTACAAAGGAATCCGTTAGACGTTGGAGTTTGGTAAATGCTTTAAAGTGTTTGCTTAGTAGAAAAAGCCATCGACGTTAAATGATTAATATCTATAACAAAATAGTGTTTGAGAGAAATTTCTTCTTCGTATTTGTAATAATACAAGGAAGATGACTTAAATCTGTTAATGACATCGGCGATAAGCTAATCAACCTTTCTACTTCATTATACGAAGTAAAGGAAGTACCGTAATCACGAAAACTTTCAGGTACCGTGTTGTAGCGGAAATATACATTTTGACTATTTTTTTTTTAGTCCAAAGGGATTTAGTCCCGAAGGACTATTACTTTCGTTTTGCGATTTTGCGTCGATTCACTTTGAATGCCCGTTTCACTTTTCAAATTGTTGCCACTAAATGTTATCGCTCTGCATTAAATTTTAAAAAATAAAAAATCTGCATAAATGTATGCATGTTTCTCGCATTGTGATAAAACCTAGAGCCATCGAATTTTGAATGACGTAATCCTACTGCGAATATGGGCATCTGGAAGCCCTAATTTTGAATTTGAAATTTGCTTTATTATCGATTTTATGTTTTGTAACATTTCAACGAATTTCTGATTAACAAACTAAATGATTTCAAAGCGAGCAATGGCAACACTGTACGGAAAAAAAACATTTTTATCTCCAGCGCACGAGACTTACGGAAATTCTAAAGATATGTTCATTT
>KK119137.1:712675-759844 GCA_000611955.2 Stegodyphus mimosarum
TTTTTTTTTTTTTTTTTTTGCGTAACATCTCTGCATATAATAATAGGTAAAATAAATGACTCATTTCTCCAAAAAGAATTGTAAAATGGTTTAAAATGGTTTTTCATGCCATGTGTATGCGCGTACGCACGCCCAAACACAATCAACCCAAACACAATCAACCCTAAACACAATCAGCCTAAACACAATCAACCCAAACACAGCCCAAACACAATCAACCGTAAACGTTAAAACTTTATATCTGGGATTACTATAACACCTAGTTATTCACCTCCCCCTTTTTATCGCACTATTTTATGCAAGTCGTCATTTCGTGTTTCAAATATCAATATAAAAACTTTTAAATGGATATTTTAGGAGGATAAATTAGAAAAATTATATTCTAAAAGAACTGCAATGGATCGAATGGCATCCTCTGTTTGGAAGAATACAAAAGTCACTAAAACTTCATTGTTTTTAATATCTTTTTCTTACTCTTCTGTTATCGGGACTGGATAAAGAAACGTATGTATGTACGTATGCACGTGTGTATGCATGTATGCGCGTACATGTATATGTATACACCTATACATACGTAAGTACTCATTTATATGCATATCATGAATACATACATCCATCCATACATGCATACATACGTATATTTCTGAATCCGGTCCCGATAACAGACGAGTACCATCTTTTTTAAAACAACAAGACTAAATTTTTAGCTCCAAAAAAAGGTTAATGAGAGTTTGAAGTATACTGGAAAATCTGCTTATATGATTTTTTTATTTATTTATTGTTTCATGATCCTAATATATCTTAATTTGTGTACTTTACATAGACTGGTTAATAATTTCTCCTTAACACATAATTTGAAGTACAAAGTTGTGGAAATTCAGTTTCCTTTAGTCACAAAAAGCTTCATTAATTTTATTTTACGTTTGGTGTCTTTTATTTATGTGAGATGGTTTTCCCCATTATTCATAAATCTGAAAAAAATTATTGCAAAGCAATTTCTGAGCCTTAATGAACTACACGTTCGTTAGTTAAACTGCAGTTTTCTAATTATTTAGTTCGTGTGTTGAAAAGCATAAGTTAAATCCACCGACCATAAATAATACCTAAATAACGATTAATTTTTGCTATGAAATACGGTACATTTTTAAAGACATCAAAATCTTTTCATCTAACTTTATTAATGAATTTCAGATTTATGACTGTAAAAAAAACGCTTATGGAAAAGGGTAGTGACCTGCTCATGCGAATCAGCTTTTAAATTATATCAACTATTTTAAACACTTCAAAGGAAATGTAGCATAAAGCTCAAACTTCAAAGCAGAAATCTACAGAAACGAGATGATTATTCTTGTATATCATTTAACATAATGAAGAATATTTTATACGTATGAACGATGGTACCCTGGAGATGTGTTCAAATCATTCCAAGAGCAAGGACAGAATAATACGGCGCAACTGAAAATCGGGTGAAGTTATTTTTCCAGATCTTTTTCAAAACTTGAAATACCTTTTACTTTTAATTCAAATCAGAACGTTTGTTTTTACTTCCTTGTATGAAGTAAAGGAAGTATTGTAATCACGAAAATTTTCGGATATCATATTTCAACGGAAATATTAATTTTGATCGTTATCGAATGGAATTTAACGATGTTTTTGCGTGATATCTGTACGTAGGGACAGAATGAAAAGACTCTTTTTCCTAATAAGGGTCTTAAAAATGATTTAAAACGGATTCAGAAGAGATTTTTTTCATGGCGTCTGTACGTAAGTAAGTATGTAAGTATGTATCTCGCATAATTCACAAAACGAGTAGCCTTAGGACTCGTTGAAATTTTGTATATAGGACTGCTAAAATATATAGTTGGACACCTCCTTTTTTGGTTGCAGTCAGACGCACCAAAAGTATATAAATGTATATATATACGAACTATGTTACTCGGTTTCGTAAGCTCAATTTTTCTTCATTCTTATATGCTGGTAAACTGCGCATCTTTTGCTCTAAAAATGATTGAATTATATTGTTCTTATCTTCCTGTTAAGGTTTTTATGCCATTAGTTCATCTGCATGCAATAATTGTAGAATTATACCCAATTTAAAAGTTGTTTAATTGCGGCTAAGCCTCATTTTGGTTTGCCATAGCAGTCACATTTGTTTACATTTGAAACTTAGCAGAATAGTGAATTCGGTTTCTGCATCTTCGATGTCTTTTTGCCGAGTGAGACCAAAAATAAACTTTCAGTTTTGTGCACCGAAAAATCTGCCTTGTTGCCTGCTGACCGAATTGCTTTGTTTTTGCGTAGAAACTGTAATTTTAATTCTAAAATTTTGCTTACCTGTATTTGGTGTTTTATTTTTTTCTATATTTTTCAATTTTTAATGAAGATATTTTGAGATTTTGTGTATTTTTGCCTTCTCGTGAACTGAGAACAGAATTAATTGAATGAGAAATATATCTCTAATGAAATTCGAGGAATAAGTGTTTCGTAGTAGGAGCAAATATTGACGGCAGTCTGTCTCGGACAGAGAAGGATGTTTTCGAGCAGCGCATGCGCATTAGTTTAGTTGCGCTGAAAAAAAGCTGTTTCTAAAAAAAAGCTGTGAAAAGCTGTTTCTTTTTTATTTCTTTAATTTCTTTTACACATCTTTTAGATTTATTATAGTATTTGAATAGGACATGTAGCAACGATTAAATAATTCTTCAGCTGATATAATATTTTTGCATTCTGAGTTATAAAAGGAATGAGATGTAACGCTGTTAAAAGAACCTAGCGCCAGAGTGTCGCTATGGTAAACAAATATAGTGGATTTTAAAGAGTGCATTTATTTTATTGTGGTTAATGCGCTATCGACTAAGTAGGTTTAATTCAGTTCAATAAGTTTGAATGAAATGCAGGAAAAAAAATGCATGTAATTTAATATTCTGTGCAAGGCAGTCATGTGGTGTACACATCATATGTTGTTTTAACTAATACGGATTTTTCTAATGTAGTCAGAAGAATGTTTTTGAGTTTCTGCATTAAATTACTCAATTGTACCATAGAATGTTGCAATAGTGTAATGTGAATTGACTTCTTATAAATAAATTAATCGACGATTTTATTTTATAAAATGGAACTTACGTTTAAAAGCTAAAATAAGCAGAAAGACATACTTTTAAATGTAGTTATCTTAAGTCCTCCTCAAGAAATCTCAGATATCTCTCCCTCTCGAATTTAGCTGTGAATTTCCTTCTACGTGATGTACTATATAAATTAAAGACGGGTGGTTTCAATGTTTAATTCTTAAAAAATATTCTGTTCGAAAACTCGAATACTTTCTGCTTTTCGTCATTCAAATCTTAAGAATCCTAACCTTTAAAACCATTAAATGTTTCAATTAAAAATTTTGAAACTTTGGAAAGATTATATTCTTTTACGTCGAATCAAAACAAGGCTGCGACTGTTGCTACTTCAGTTGACCTGGATCACCTGTGTAATCTCATGGCGGCCTGAGGTAGTATATTCTAAACTTTGTGGGGACAGTTTAGTATGCTATGCTTGTGTTTAACTATGTAAAATTTGAGATAATTTTCTTACCTTTGCTTTTACCTTAAACATTTACTGAAAGACGGAATATACAGAGAATGCTCAAATCACAAACGCTTCTCATTACGAATAATGCTTTTCACGAACAAATTATTTCACCGAAACCTCTCGGGTGATAAACGGTGCTCCCATTAGGACACTCAAATTGGTTACAAACTGCTGTCAAAAATGTTTTAGGTAACCTCTGTCAGAGAATTGAAACGTCCAGAGACTTCTGTATGTATTAATATTTTCCTTTGTTTTTAAATCTCATTAAAATATTTGCAGCAACTGACTTACGGTCAATGAATTTTGGCCTGTATGAAATTTTGCTCAGGTTTTATTGAAGGTACAGAATTTACGACGGTTAAGACGACGGTATAAAATGCATGAATGGTTTAAGCCGAGCTGCGTTGCCAGGCAACCAGTCTGTGCTACGTCACAAAATCTGGCTTAGAGTTCTTGGCATAAAGTTCGAAGTTTTCAACTTTATGCCAATTTGGGATAAGCGTCGACAAATCAGAGTGAACGAGCAAACTTTTAATGGGAAAGCTAGAGACACATCCACGCATGCGCAAATTTATTTTTCTCTAAGTGGGTGCGGCTTAGCCCCTGTGTCGCATGTGTTAACGGAATTCCCGCATCTTATTCCCTGTGAACATGCCTCTGTGACATTTACGTCGCCGTCTGAAAGCAGCCTTAGAACCTTGGTACTTAGGACATTATGGTTATCTGTGATGTCTCTAGTCAAAATCATTGGCTTGGAAATAAAAAATAAAAAGTACTGGCGTTTTTAAAACACCATAAAATGAGTTCAATTAGAAAGAACTTGGATAATTTCAGAAGCAGGAATAAAAAGCAAATGAAGTTAAAGGAGCAATTCACAGAGTCCTGCTAATATATTAATATATTATAGTCCATGCTACTGAATGCTAGTTGCCTTTGGATGCTAAAACTTAGGTGTTTTATATCACACAGAAAGAGAGCAGAAAATTAAACTGTATCATAGCCCCAATTACAATTTGTTGCAAATAAAGTAAATGAGTTTAAATAAAATCCAAACGATTTTACACGGATAAACTTAATATATGATGTTAGGAACATCTTTTAATAATTAATACAGATATTGGTATTCACAAAAATTATTAGTTGGACACATTATACATCAAATGCATTAATTAGTATATTAAAAATAAATCAAAAGTTTAAATTATTAAAAAATGGTTTTTTATTTCCCTGAAATTGCTCAGTCTATTTAAACTATAGCGCTATAAATCAAAATCTGAACTATAACATTAAGCCATTAAATTTGTAAAAGTAATTAAAAACCGTATGCTTATTAGAGAGCCCGTTCACAAAATGAGGACTTAATTTTTTCCTCAATGATATCACTTGTAAAGGATAGTAGATAATATACGTGGCGTAACGTAACGTAACTTAATTTTGGAAAGACTCCTCAAAACTTCTAACACTGAAAGAAAAAACTGCATGCACAGCGTAGAAATTATTTAAAACAGAAGTATAGAGAAGATTTTACTCTTTGTAAGCTATATGAGCTCAATAAGGGAAGCTATCGAACCTCCAATGAAAGCCGGAAGAAATTTTCATACGGAATCAATTATATAACCAGAACACTAGGTCAAAAATATGCAGTTTGCAATAGTCCACAATCTTTAGAGCAGGGCACATGAAGTTAAACATACGGCTAAAATATTTGCAGCCATGAACTGGCAATGTATGCGTTAGTTATAAGGTTGTTGTGTCACGAGGGCCATTCTAACAGGTGGCTTGCGTGTCATATGGCATTGACTACGGTGCATTGCTATGCTCCAGGGATCACAAATATTGCCTTGGGGAAATTAGTATTGACCAAATGTCCTGGAGACTCGTCATCATACGATTGACCAAATACTTTGTAATCGTAATGTTATGATACAAGTATTAGTGACAGAAGTGAGTAAGAAGTACCTAGCAGATGATTCGGTTGCATCGTACATTGGCATGTGCTTCGTATGAGAGATGTTTACCCTGCCGGAACAATAAAAATCTTTCCCAATATTTTTCCAAAAGTACAACAAGGAATAAATAAACAGGGAATAAAATGCAGCAAACTCTAACGGTTGAGGATGCAGGTGGCACAATGAAATATAAAATGGTACGAATTCGTCCGCATACGTAAATCAAATTCCAGAAAGCTTGCAATTCACTGCTGATATTTAAAGCACTCGGTCAAAGAATCAGCAGCAACTTCAATTTTAGATCTATCGCAAATTTTCTTTACTACCTCAAACAGTTCGTTTCATCTGGTCATAAATTTTAGAATGCATGACATACGTAACGCTATTACCTGTGTGTTTAATGGCGTCATAACCTGCTGGTTTAACATAAATTTTGTTCTCAGGCCTGCCTACCGCGACTGCATTGCCATCGCGTAGAAGGATGCGAGCGCATGACGTTTGCAGTTTTGTTACATTTTGTGTTTGTTCTGTTTTGACGACAGAATTTTTCAAACAATCAAATTTTCAACAATCAAATTTCATAGACACGTTATGTTTGCCAGTGTATAATTACAAACACCATGAGTTCATTCCCTCCTTTATACGCCCTATTCTGATAATTCCCAAATGCCACATAATGCACCAATTGTAACGCAAGTTCAGACGTCTGTTCACACTCTAGAATTTTAATACATTATTGTATTCTCCGCTACGCGCTATCATGATGTGCCATGTGGTTGTCATGTCTAACTAGTAACTGGAAGAGCTATGGTTCGAATTCCACTGAGGTGCGCAACTGACTTTTTTTGTTTTTCTAACTCAGAAAAAAGAACATATCTCTACGATGGAGCTCGAATAAAAAAGTATAGCACAATATTTTGTAAATCCCTGGACTTAGTTAACAGGATTTCGCCCCTGTCTCCAACTGCCTTTTAAGTAGGAAAAATATAAATAATTATTGTATTCTGCTTTCCGTGCTCTAGCGATATAAATGATTAGAAAGTAATGCTAACTGTTGGTTTTTATTTGGTTTATGTGATTACGGCAAAGCCTCGAGGGCTATCTGCCTAAGATGGATGCCTTCGTGGAGGACTTTCTAAGGAAAACTGGTTCGTATAAACATTACACATGAAAAAAAAACCACGAAAACACCCATGCAACAGCCCGTTTCGGGATTCGAAACTCGAACCGAACTACCATGTTCATCGATGTTCCTCTGGCCGCTGGTGGGCCCACTAACAGCTGGAAAATCCTTGACTTAAATCCTAGGCAGGATCTAGCTGATTTTTTGTGTTTCCTTTTTTGAAAAGGATGTCTGTAAAATGTTTCGTGATTATTCTCGTTAGGATAATAAATCTTTTTATTTATTAAGACAACAAGTTCTGATGCAAGTAACCATGTGGACTATTGATGCCAATATAATGTAACATAATGTGAAAACTAGACTATAGAGCTTTTTAACATCATAAAAAAGGAAAAATATTTAATATCGTTACAGCTTTTCGAATTCAATCAAACTGCATTAAAGCAAACAACATGGTCATCCATAATACAAAAATCCCAGAGATTTCTTTGTCCGTTATTCAGCATGCTCCCTTTTAAATATTATCATAAACATATAGCAGCATCATAGCAACAGTTTTTGTCACGTTAACTGAAATGATCGAAATTTAAAATTTCGACTATTCAATGAATTAAAGGTTTCAGAGTTGAATATAAATCTGTTTAAATAAATCAGAACACATTCAAAAGATAAAAGCGTTTGATGATTATCCGTCGAGGGCGGGGTTTCCACGGAATTACTACTGCTGATGCTGAGAAGCACAAAAGCAAGCAAGCAAACGTGACGAAGAGAACAGATGTTTCTTTTCCCAAAGAATAAAAAAAATTATCATTATCTTTTGCTAGTTCGAATTCGAAAAAAGTGAGAATATGTTATTTATTATCCAGAGAGAATACCAGAAAAATTAGAAATAATAGAAATATTTTATTTCATTTGCGTCAGACATTTTACCTGGTTTCTTTTTATGAAGCGATATAATCAACTTGTGCAAACATTTCTCTAGACATTTTAATTAAAGTGTTTCCAAACGAAACGCAGCTATCTTTCAAAATACTAAAAATCTGAAGGTATTTAAAAAGAAACTTATTTATATTTTACTAAATTCTGAATTAAAAAATTGATTCAGAATTTAATAAATTCTTACATGATACATTTTTTAGAATGTATTAATTAATAAAAAATACTTTTTAATTACTGAGATTAAAAAATTTAGCTCTATCTTTTCAAATTTCCATCGTTACTTTGGGTTGCTTTACGCTATGAAGTATTATCATCTAAGCGATTAGGCAAATTTTGGCTTTGCTCAAAGGATAAGTTCTATAATTCTATAATTCTCCCACGGGAACAAGTAAATTGTAATTCCAATAATTATCAATTGATGTTACGTAACAGTTTTAATTTGTTTTTATAATTTTAATTGTAGTGCTTAAAATATTGAGAGTTATTAAGCAGTTAATTTTGCGACATTCCTATAGTTTGGTCCGACACGCATCAATGTGAAGTTATTTGTATCAACAGCAACTATAATATCTGAAGATGTTCAAATAAATGATAAGTTTTTTTTAATTTATCAATAAAATAAGAAAGGTATTTAATCATTTACTTTATTTTAGAAATTTATGATTCTCATTTTTCAGCGTTTACACAAAATAGGTTCTGCTTTTCTAAAATAAACTTCATAATCAAGCAAGTTTTGTCTAAATTTGTCTGAAGTTCTTAATTTTTACTGAAGAATGAAAAATGATATCGATTTCTATTTTATTTTTAGTTTGAGTTAGTAAAATAAATATACATCTATCGTAAAACAGATAAATGTACTTTAAGGTTAATTTATTTTTCTGGATCAGTTTACATAACGGGAAGGAGGTTGTGTTTCATTCGAAAGCTTTTTCATGCTTTAAGAAAAATCGAAACATATGAATGGCTTTTTTTTAATTGCTTATCTAAAATACAATAATTGCACGTAAAACATTTAGATTTTAAGTTCAGAAACTTATATTTCTTCGTATATAAGGCATTTGCTACAGATAAAACTACAAAAGGAAACCATATCGACAGTGATTATTTTGTTTAGATTTATTTGTTCCCTAACATAATAGTCATTTATCTATTAAATAATCGAAAATTAATTTCTCTTTCTAAGTTATTCAGATAAATCTGAGTAACTGTCAAGAATTTACGTTCTTTTCATTTTTGTTGCAGAGTCGAAAAACTAATATTACGATCTTAGAAAGGGTATCCTCAAAAAAGTGTCGGATTTAATATGCCCAGTAAAATATTTTATTTTTAGAAAATGGGAAATATGTTTACATATTTACAAGAAGTAAATATTCCTATTCAAGAACAGAAAATAATGTATGATATATGCGCTCCACGGTTTTTTCTTAGCGAAGGAATACTCGAGAAGAAAAGCTTTAATTAACAGTTCTAGCTACCGACATACTCATGGTATCACAATATAAATCCTTATAGTGCTATTGGTTTTAAGGGTGACAGGAAGGACCAAACGGCTCTGGCTCGGTTGACTTGAGGACATTTAAGAACCCTCAGATATTCCCCTGGTACTAAAACTTTTCCCACTTGCGCCATATGTAAAAATCCTGAGGCTACTGCGCAATATCTGCTTAGTTGTGTTGCCTTGGTGCGTGAAGTTTTGCTGAAGAGACCTAATTTCGTGTTGGAAGTTACTATGAAGGCGAGTAAACTTATCGATCTAACTAATGATTCAGATCAGAGGGATTAGTAAGAAGAAGAAAAAGGACAATTTTTTCTGCAGCACTGCACTCTGTCGATTAACTATTTTACATATCTGCTTAATGAGATGACTAATGACACGTTCCTTTAAAAGCTCTTTGGTTATTGACGTTCAAATTCAGATGTCTTATAAATACACTGTCATGCACAATAACGATCTTTTCAACATTCAACAATCCGGCTAAATTTTGCACACCAGTGTATTTCTTAAATGGACTAGAAACTCGAAATACAATTAAAATCATTTATTAATGGAATAAACATTAAAGTCTTCAATAAAAGAGTTTACGTAATATGAATATGTGAAAGGGACAAAATTTTTTCGCATTTTATTAAACAATTTTAAAGTAGCAGGAATAAAATAATTATAACGAAATATGTATTTAATTAGCAAACATAACTCAGTTAAAATACATTTTGCATCCATTAGCAAACCGACACAATTAAGCTTTGTAGTAAAATCCTAAAATAAAATTTCATTTATATGGCGATAATCGAAAATGCTTTCATGATTCATTTATGTGGTTAACTATTTTTTCCTGCGTTTAGTTTATACTAATACTGATATAATATCATGGCTTCCATGCTTTTCAGTGTCGGAATCGAAATTATTTAGAAATTTTAATACTGTGGCAAAAGCAATTACTATGGAAGTAGTCATAGATCAATATCTCAACTGATTAATATATTAAGTTTATTTATTTATTTATTTTTATTTTTACTTTATATTAGTTTCAAGTTTTTTTTTCCGTTTCTTATTATAAAGTACACTTTTATTCAATCTTTCAACATGCAGTTTTCTGCGCCGCGATTTTACGTTATGCTTTCATGCTTTCTTGTTTCATGCAGTGTTGCCTCTGTGCGAAACGTATTATAAGATGTTTGTCGTTGTTGTGACTTATCCTAAACTTGTCTGACAGTAACATCAGAACAAGGAGACGAAATTCATCGTGGCAAGGAGTTCAAGACTGCATCTGTCGTTGGCAAGAACCTTGAGCACCACACAGGTGCTCAGTTTCGCCCGCAATTTTGATAGAGAGCAACCCGGGAGTCCGGGGGTCTGCCGCCCCTCTTCCCCTACCAACAACCTCTTGAGAGGGCTTTCGGCTAGCCGCATAATTTAGAATGCCCCCTACCGCACAGGCACTGTAAATTTACAAATATCCCTAACTTCTCCGGGATTCGAACCCGGGTCCTTCGGTACGGCAGCCAGAATCACTAACTACCGGTTGCGCGGCCCTCAAAATTTGTTTTTAAGAAAAGTTTGTAATGTAGTTTTTCATAGAATAAACCAGAAGCTTTCATGTAGACATTTTTGTCTATTTTTTTGATAATTTACTAACATTATTTTATATTTTAGTTATATTTTAGATATATTATTGTATTTTTCAACTCACAAAAGCATTTTAAATGCAAAAATGAAATATTTACAGCTTATTTCTTTCCTTAGTTTCTTCTCAACAGTATTTGCTTTATTTTCGGTAGGTTAATCTGGTTTCAGTATATACAGGCAGTACTTGGGTTAACTTAAATATAGATTGCATCACTTTTCCCTTTTACTTTTACTGAACAGGTCGAAGATAAAAAAAAATAATAATAACAATCGTTCTGTGGCAGATTTTCTCTATCTTCGGTCTGCTGACCATAAATAGCCCTCGAAACCTACCCTTGTTGGTCATTTTGGATTTCATAAAAGACAAAACGTAAAATTCTAATTAACTGTACATGCCCACAGCATAGATGAAAATCTCAGAGTTTGAAAATTACATATGGAAATAATCTGTCACATTTTATGAACTGATTACTAATTGCCTTGCATTCTAGTCTTAGTATAAAAAGATGGATTTAAAGGACTATGAATGTGCTGTTTCTTACCAGTATATATAAAACACAGAATAGCTGCGCAATAATCGGCAGGCTCACCGTTTTTATTAGTGTGAATACCAGCATTTATTTAGGTTATAATTAATAAGATTATTCAAACTCCAGTAGCTTTGAATTATTAAAAGCAAATATAAATTTTCTTCCATCAGTTTAACTGCTTAATACCAACATAAACTTTGATAAATTTATATTTCATTATAAGGTATTTTCTCCCTCTTTCCCGCATGCCTTCATGGTGTAATTGGCAGCATACTTGATCCGTATTCGAGAGGTCCAGGGTGTCAGTCCCGGCGAGGGCATGGAACAGTTTTCATATCTTCTGTTTCAAAATAACCTAATGACTGTACAGTGGCTCCCGAACTGAAAACGGTAGTGGACGATAATTTGTCACCACCAGGATTTGGCGATTGGGACCTCTAATCTCCAGGCGCACTGCAAAAAGAGGAGTATGTAAGGTATTTTCTCCTCCTTTTCTGCATGCCTTCGTGGTGTAATTGGAAGCACACGCGACGCGTATTCGACAGGTCCAAAGTTCGAGTTCCGGCGACGGCGGCTCTGCACATTTTTCACATCGCTTGCCTCAAAATAACCTAATGACTCTACGAATTGGATTTTGAAACTAGAAATATACTGGTAGTAACATGTTCTAAGAGCTTCTTTCGAAGAGGTTTTTAGAAGGGGATAAGTTCGAAAGAAGTTTAAGAAAAGTTTGAGTTCGAGAACAGCGTTTCTCAAATCACTTGAAAGAAGTCTGAGAAAAGTTGTTCCATAGCAGTCGTCACATACAGTAGTGTTTCTGTAGTAAAATTTATTTTGCTTTCAATCTATGCAATGAAACTTAAAGCATCGTTTCCGAAAACATCGAAAAAGATCCAGAAAGTAATTTAATGATAACATCATGTGATATAAAATAGACCCCATGGACACTTTATCATAATCAGTATTGAAGGATTTCGTCAAATTATTGCCACAGGTTCAACTAAAAATTTAAAATAAAGTGCAAAATATTAAAACTTTACTCAAATTAGAGTTATGGAATCAAATGAAAAATATTTTCATGATATAAAAGAGAGCATTTCCACTTTTCTGTGAGACCTTATTATAGGTATTTCATATAAAAATTCGCTGTTTTAATTCAAACTTTACCTTTTTGGTAAATTATTTAATGTTATAACCACAAATATAAGAAATAAATTCGTTTTCTCCAAAACATAAGAGTGTAATATCTAACATTTATTCTTTTCGAAATTATTCTCATGGCAATTAATCTTTTTCGATCGATCATAACGTTATTTTTTTTCTTCATACTTTTACTAATTAATGTAGATTAGTCATATTTGGACATTAATGGTTATAACATTTGTTTCTCTCGAAAAGAAAGCACATTCATTAAACTTTATATTGCATAATTAACTTTACTTAGCAGCTACCATCCAAACGATTACTACCGGCATGATAAATTAGTTTATCGTTATCCGCGCTTACCTTTAAATTAATTATTTTTAATTGACTTATAATTTCAGTCATTTACGCGTAATACACATTCTTGGTTTCTGGAGCTCAAACCATTTCTTCAGCGAAAATAAGAAAATAAAATTGCATAAGAAAAGAGGATTTGTGTTTGTTAAGATATTCAACCACTTGGGTATATCAAGTGAAAAAATTAATTTTGTGCAATAATAACTCAAAATGTAAAATTATATGACACAATCATTTATCACAAAATTTAACGTAAGAGTACAACTCAAAATGCATTTTTTATACTTAACTTTATTAATTAATTATTTTTTTTTGCATTTAGTTTTTAATTACTTAAGAATTTTCAAATATTTCTTCATAATCTTTTTTGCGATTAGAGAATTTAAATGCACTTCTGGCGTTATTTTTTTACTTGTTTCTAAACCGAATTTTATGCATTGCAAGAATTAATTTGCAAGAGAGCATGATTTTTTTCTTCTTATCACCAATACTCATCATAAACATTTTTCTAGAAGTCCTCTCCAACAATTTTTTTTTGTGTAAACATGCTTGTAAAAGATTATTTCAAACAAACAATTGTTTCGGTCACTTGAAATATCCTGGTGAAAAAGCAAAACGAAAAATCTATCATGTGAGTTTTATTCATATTTTAATCTTACTTTTAAATTTTTACTCCAAGGCCGTTTCCTCTTTGAAATCAAAGACGTTTTAATAATTTTTTTATAAATAATGTGCATTGTTTGCATAAATTGTGTGAGCCCTCAGATTTCTTATATTCGGTTTAACTACGACTTAAATTTTCCTAAATTCATTCATACATGTTTTCCTTCAAACATTTTTACTTCCTGGTACGAAGTAAAGGAAGTATTGTAATCACGAAAAATTACGGGTGTCATATTTCAATGAAAATATCCTTTTTGTCCTCTATCGAATGCAATTTAACGATGTTTTTGCGTGACATCTGTAAGTAAGGACAGAATAAAGGACTCTTTTTTTTCCTCAAGCAAATTATAAAACTGATTTCAAATGGATTAAGAAGAGATTTTTCCATGGCGTCCGTCCGCATAACTCAAAAGACAAGCAGCCTCAGAACGATGAAATTTTGTAAATAGGACCGCTATAATATGTAGTTGTGAACCTCCCTTTTTGGTTGCAATGGGTCACACCAAAAGGATATAAATATACATATATATATATATATATACCCATTCTGTTATTCGGTTCAGTGTGATTTCATTTTTTTTGTTTGGTCAGCTTGTATGTTTGTGCATTGCGCATTTTTTGCTTTAAAATTATTGAATTATGTTGTCTTATCTTCCAGTTAAGGTTTTTATGCATTTAGTTGATCTGCACGCAATAGTTGTAGAATTATTAGCAATTTAAAAGTTGTTTAACTGCGGCTAAGCTTAATTTTTGTTTTCCATAGCAGCCATATCTGTTTACATTTGAAACTTAGCAGAATACTGAATTCATTCTGCACCTTCGGCGTCTTTTTGCCGAGTGAGACAAAAAGAAAACTTTTAGTTTTGTGCACCGAAAAATCTCCCTTGTTGCCGGATGGCTTCATTGCTTGTTTTTGCGTAGAAACTCTAATTTTAATTGTAAAAATTGTTTTAAATATATTTTCTTTTAAGTTTTTCCCAATGTTTTTCAAATTGAATGAAAATATTTTGAGGTTTTATGTATTTTTGCCTTGCTGCGAACTGAGAACAAAATTAGTTGAATGAGAAATATAACTCTAATGAAATTCGAGATAATAAGTTTAAATGAAATGCAGCAAAAAGGGCGTATAATTTAATATTCCGTACAAGGAAGTCATGTGGTGTACACATCAGATTTTTAATTATACGATAATAGCTTGTATAATTGGCTAATAGTAATAATAGATTGTATAATTGGATTGCATAATTAATATAATAAGAAAAGTTTAAATTTAAAAAATAACAAGTATATAACTAACAGAAAAATTAGATTCATTTTTATATTAAAGTGTGCTAAATAAAGAAAGGAAAAAGAAGAGAGGGAAAAAACTCTGCGTTAATTAACTAAGATAAAAATACCCCAAAACATGAATTTTATTCATGTAGACGATTCTAACAGCGAGCATTTTTCATGAACCATAAATATTATTTGTAAAAAACTATGTAGGAAAACAGATAAAATGTAGAATACAATTATTGTTGAAATTTTAATTATTTATACTCTGCTACCTGCACCATATCTAATAAATATACGACTCTCAGTCAATATTTATCAAGTATAATTTGCATCAGAATTAAAATTATACATGTGATAGGTTACTCTCGTTTAAAAAGAAGAAAGTTCATGTGGTGTGCAACATACATTTATTAGAATTATTTACAGTTACAATAACAAATACTAATTAGGTACATCTTTATGCTTACGAAAAGCTGAGTTAATAATACTAAAGATGAGTTCTTGATGTGTGTTTGGGAGAGTTTCTGTGTTGGAAATGTTCCTCACACAGATACATTTAATTATATATTATAAGGAGAAAGTATAAATTAAAGTTTAATTTCTTTGGAATGGACGTTAGTATATAAAAATGTAAGAAAAGAATTGTCCTTACGTCCGCAGCCAAAAAAGAGACCAATATAAAAAAAAAACCATATCAGTTTGATGCAAAAATGAAAACTAGTGTGCAGTGATAATCCTAGCATTGGATGAAGTTGTTTTTAAAGAAAAGTCTCCACTCCAATCCATAAAAATAAGTGAAAAAGTTAATGAAATATAAAAAATTACAAAATATGAGCCTTAAAATCAGAAATTGATTGCTATATGTTTTTTATCAGCGGGTGAAATACTATAAAAATATCATTTGAAAGCAACAACCTAGTTCCTGACTTATGAAATGAGTGACACTGTAAAGGAACAAAATTTATAACTAATAGTAAATAACCATTTTCATTAAGTAAAACTTGATTAAATCAAAATTTATAATAAACTATAACACTGCCCTAGTTTCTTCACTTCAGTAGTCTGTTCACTTTGTAAAATATATAGTATATTTATTACTAGTATTTCAAACAACTGAAAGCGCATATTTGGTAGACTGTAGCTGCTCTTAAACTTCTTCCTCTTGTTATAATTATTTTGATGATTTTATATACAGACAAATTTGCATATATATAATGAAATTTTATATAAATACAAACACATATAAGCATACATACGTACATACATACACACACATATATATGTATACATACGTATAGTGTATATATATAGAGAAAACTGAAGAAAATTTAATTATATAAATAACACAGTTAATGTCATGCAAAAAGATACAAAATTAATTAATAAAAAGAATGAGATAAAATGTCTGCGAAATGTCGAAATATATTTAATAGAAAGGCCTGAATTGAAAACTATATGAAGCAAAATCTTTAAAATTAAACCTGAAACATAAGTAAATTTATACAAAAGCAAAATAAGTAAAATAAATTAACAGCAGTTGATGATTCATTTGGTCATTATCAAGGAGCAGTCAAACGAATTATTAACTGAGTCCCATTTCTGAGTTACATCTGCAAAAATGGCAACAGAAAAATAATCGGATTCTTATTTTAATTCAAAACAAAAGCAACAAACATTGAAAGAAAATTTTTAAGGAGAATTAACGAAATTTTAATTAAATATTCATCAAAATAGAATCCGCACCTAGGCCAACAAGATGCAATCTGCCTGCTTTCGAATCCTGAAGCTTGACATTTTTATTGTAAATTATAAAAAAATAATAAAATTCTACCGAGACCAAAATAATTCTTTTGAGATAAACAAATCTCGATCTCAAATTTTATAGTGTAATTTTATCTTCATAAATTTTTAATACTAAATAATGTTTTTAAAATCAACAGAAATCAACTGATTTCCTTTTTAAAACAGTTAGTTTTCTTTTTAAAAACATGCTCTACTATTTAAAGTAGTTAACGGACATATTGTTGTTACCTAAAAGCTGAATATTTAGCTCACAGATGTGCCAAATGCTTAGTGAAGGAGAGAGCAAAGGAATGCTTAGGTAATTTACTAAACATGTGAATGTTACCTTTGGGAGAGATGCTTTCGTGTAAGACTTTCTGTGGGAAAGAACAACAAAATGTCAAACACTAAACAGTTTTTTAAAATAAGACGTATCGAATTGTAACTGAATTTTATTGCTGTTGTTTTTTTCCCCTCTTACACTAATTGCAACGAATGAGAACTATTAAATGAATAATAGTTTCCGTTTCGGATATGATCATTCCTAACTTTCCGTCATATATAGCTACATAATTTATCTAATTATCAAATCACAACCTGTTGAGCACAGAACTTTACACTAAAATCTCTTTATTTCATTCCGTTCTTTTGCACATTGTTTTTCTTCTTCTTAGACAAAAAAATCAACCACACAGCGCAAGAAATAAAATAATTTAGTAGCAAAGGATTTCTTTATGCCAGCTATTTCTGACGTTGTCAGCAAATACTTGGGAAGAAAGTGACAGTAGCGAGTCAGCAAGAGTAGAGTAACTACTTGGATAGTGAACAAAAATTCGGACTAAAACCCGTGTATTATTCGATTTTTCAGATGTTCCTTTTTTTTTACACTTTCTATTTAAGTCTGAAGTTTTGGTGACAAGAAAATGAAGAATAATAAGTGAGATGAATATCTATTTCCTTATTCAGCGACTATTAGCTAAAACTAAACCAGAAATTCTTTTTGCTTTATATTTTTAAATAAATTTAAAATTTCTCACAAAAAGGAGAAATTCTTTAATTGTTATATGTAAACTATTAGTTCCATCATTAGTTTACTTTCAGTCTTCAATTTGCGGCCGATAAAGATCTGCCAAGCGACGTACTATCCAGCAGAAACATGCCAACGTCAGCATAAAAGTTATAGTTGAATACCATAAAGTCTATTACTATTCCTTCTGATAAAAACTGTGTTCACGTTATTCAAAAACTTTTATTAATAAACATATTTGACATACAGGTTACCTTAATCTCCTCTGGAGTCGTTTATTACGCTTTTTGAAATCTGTACGTGGGCAATCTCGTCTATAAGGGATCAGTAAGTAATCACGAACACGGTTCCTAGTTGAGATCCCATCCGAGCGAGAAAGGCGAAGGATCAGAGTGTGATTATATCTTTTCTTTAATGAAGCGAGATAGCCCGTTTGCTTGGGCATAGACTGACGCCGGCAACACTGAGACCCACATTATGAAGCCAATAAAATTAGTCCTAAAGAAGCACATCTAACTCTCTCCTCCTGCAGTCGCATTGATCTCTATAGTGGTTATTGATGCTGGATGCCTTATCGTGATGCCCAGACTCGAATCCCGAAGATGGAAGGTGTTTGTGCAACATGGGTCCACTTAAAATACTGGCGAGTCGAAAGCTCTCTCGTGTAGATTGGTGGTAGTAGAAGAGAAGTAGGAGATCATGGAACCCGCCTTGGTTGTGTTCTATCGAACCTGTGCGAACAGAACTGTGCAGTTAGTACGACAAGACTATATCTGCGAGACTTTTGACGGTGTTCTGGTGCCCCGTCCATTTCTTCCTGTCCTGTTTCTCCTCTTGCTTTTGTGTTACTAAGGATAATTGGTATGATTCTTCAGCTACATTCAGTGGAAAGAAAGAGCAAGTTTTTATTTCATTAATTATATTGCTGAATTGTTTCGCACTATATGTTCTCCAGTTATACATTAAGTTGGATGTCATCTAAAAAAGCAGCCTGAAATATGCCGGAATGCTGCTGGTATCTTGAAATCTATTCTTTAAGTCTTCTGATAAAATGTCATCCAATCCACAAATGTCCCATATTTTCTTCTGTTTAATTGACAGAGAGAAAGAATTTAATTTTCTATGGTTTAGAGCAGGGAAAAGATAACTTGCTTCTAAACCACCCAAATACTTCTCTCCGAAGACAGGCGCTTGAGTATTCAGAATTAGGCAGTCTGTACCATCAGCCATTTTTGTTGATTCACCATCGGAAATGCTATTAGGCATACATCATACCGAATGGATTGATTTTTCTCTGAAAAAGGAAAGAAACAAATTTCACATATGGGCATGTCTTTCTGAAATTTCAGCCCGAAGGTGTCAGTTTGAAGCTGGCTCTGCTAATGACCATAGTGACTACATAGACATCACGGAAAGTAAATAAGTGAAAAATTTGTCATTATTTCAAAGGGAACAAGCCTGGGAGTTAATCAAGTTATAATGCTGAAGAAACTAGGGCGATCTACTTGGCAGTTAGTCAGGAAGGTACTGTTCGGCCAGTTTACTTCTTATACACTTATAAGCACAAGTAAAAAAAAAAGGCAAAATATATTGTTGCGAACTGCCTTGTTGCGGTGAGATACTTTACCACAAAGCGGCGTTAGGGTCGCCAGAAAGTAACAGGTAAGGCAGGGTTGCCAGATTTGGCAACCCTGCCTTACCTGTCACTAACTGCCTTACCTGTCACTTCAGATTAACACAGAGAAATCGCCCATCTGGCGATATTTAGCGACCAAACTGGCAATATGCCAAAAAGACTGAGCGAGAATATTCTAAAACGCACGCTTAGCTGTTTTCTCGAGAATTTCTGGAAGGCAAGCTATGTATACCCTGCCTGAACGCGGAGTAGTAGTCTAGTGAAGTTCTTAAATTCGAAGATTAGCTTGAAAGCGATCGACCAAGTCGGGAGCTGTACTTTAATGCTTTGCCGCGAAGCTGTCTTCATCGTTACACCGGTTGTGTTACTGGTTTGTTTCAATATGTTTCAGCCTAGTTTTTCGAAAACTGTAAACATGTCTTTGGAACTGTTCTGTGTAATAGTGACGAATAAATTGTGTTTTGATTCTTCATCAAGTGTTATCATCAGCTACCCCAAATCCACGAGCCCGTAGAACGCAACATTACTATATATTTAGGCTTGCAGGAGCCTTTGAGGTGGACTTTCCTACTTGCAGCTGACTCGTAATTACCTTAAGCATATGAAAAACCAAGAAAGCAACCATGTAGACAGTTTGTTCGTCGCTACTCAAACCCAGGTCTAAATACCAATATTTAGCTATACTATTTACCTGTGGGCTACTTGCGAGCATCTGTAAAAACAGTTTGACCGTTTCCTCGATATGCTCCAGTTCCTTCTTTATGAAGAAAGGCAAATCTTAGCAAATCTTAGAAGCATTTCCTATCTTACAATATGCACTGAATTTTTGGGTGGGCTTTCAAGAGTAGTCTCTCTTTCGTGAGTGAACAATAACAAATGAACAGAAGGAAAATTCTGCCTTTTACCATCGAAAACTTATAAATTAACAGTACATTTATTAATTAACAGTAACTAAAAACCAATAATTAGGCAATTAATGTTTCATTTTCAAACACTCAGCATATATAGATTGATTCAGACTATTTCCATAGGATTACACGATAAGATAAAATAAGATAAAACTCTTATCTTATTTCTGTAAGTAATAATCAAATGGTAAAAATTTAAAGTATGAAAAGAAATAAAGTCAATTTTTGCAAGTTCTTTTAACTTTTATTTTCAGGAAAAAAAGGAGAAAAACATTAACACAGAGATTTAAGCATAACAAAGTACTTTAAAATTTTATTCTTATAAATTTAAACCCTGATATTTAAAAGAAAGCAAAATAAGAATAAAAAAAACAGTTCTAAGCATGCCTAAGTTTTCAATTAAAGGTATAAAAAAGCTATTTTTCAGAATTATTTTGAAACCCCGCAACCTACAATTACAAGAAATTCAAAAGCATTGTAAAGTTCATTACACTGCACAAGGTTTCATAAATAGGGACCTTTTTTCCCCACTTAAAGCCTTTACAGGCTCAAAAGTTCAGATATTAACTCATTTTGACATTTTTTTCTTCTGCTCATAAAATATGGGAGATGGGAAAACCTTCGGTAATTACCTGTCAAGTGCTTCTGGTTCCTGCTGGGAAGGCGTGGTTATGGCTGCTGACGGTTATTGTCTTTGGCTCCGCCCACCGATCCTCACAGCTATCAACAGGTGTTTGAACGTGAAATGCGGTCGCATTCATCAGTTAAGCTATTAATGACGTGATAAATTTTTTTTCCCCTCACTTTTTTTAGGAGATTTCGTTGAAATTGCTGTGCTTTCATTTTGGCTTGAATGTTTTTTTTTTTTTAATACCGCATTTCCAATATCCTTTGTTCTGAAGCTAAAGTGGAAAAATAAATTTATTTGAGTAATTACCCTTTTTTTTTCTGTTGTTTCTTTGATTGAATAGAAACGCACTAATCAGTAATAATATTTTAAATACCTTGAGATATTCCGAAAATGCATTTTTTATAAAAATGTTTTAAATAATTTGAAGAGTAGTCAATCATTATGCAGCAGAAAACAAAACAGAGAAGTAAAAGAATAACAAAAAAAATTCTGAAAGCTTTCAGATTTTACATTACGCCCAAAGGGGCGTTTGTTTAACGTTTCGTATTAATATTTATTCCTTTATTTATTAGATATCATGCTGTTCGCCGCTAAACCATAAAATTCAATTCAACAGCCACAAAATAATTTTAAAATAAGTATATCTTCAGAATTTCCAGTACACAGTCTCGTGCGCTGGAAATAATAAAAAAAATTTTTTTGGTACAGTGTTGCCATTGCTTTCTTTGAAATCATTGAGTTTTTTAATCATAAATTCGTTGAAGTGTTACAAAATATGAAATATGTAATAAAACAAATTTCAGATTCCAAATTAGAGTTTCCAGATTCCCATATTCGGTAGAGGATTACGTTATTCAATATTTGATGGCTGTAGGTACCGTTGTTTTATAACAGAGCAAGAAACATACATATACAGATTCTTCTTTAAATATAACACAGGGCTATAATATTTGGTGGCAACAATTTGAAAAGTTAAACGGACATTTAAAGTTTTCAACTCAAAATGCCAAAACGAAATTAATAGCCCTTCTAGGCTAACGCCCATTGGCCTAATAATATAATAATTAAATAAATAAAAAATTTTAATTCATAGTAAGAAAATAATTACCTAATATGTACTAGCTTATTACATATGTCAATAAATAAATTATATCTTAGTTCAGTTTTAATGAAAGAAAAATGCACCATATTAGCACTTTTTTTTACTGTTATATCATTGTACTGGCATATTGTAGTGTCTAATGAAAGAATCATTTCTTCATTAACGCTTGACAATAAACGCAAGAATCTTTCATTCGGTTGGATATCAGCTGCAATACCTATGCAAGGATCGCCAAAACGTTTTGTTCTGAATTTAGTGAAATACTGCAGGCATAATTTAAGATATTAGAATCTGATCAAAATTTTACTTCAGTTTTCTGTTGTCCACAACTTGATCATGATAATCAAGTTCTATACATACTGCGCACGCATTTCTGAAGCTCTAATACGGAATGCTAAACAATATGCGCTTAGCATTCTGCACTCTGATTCTGTTCCAGGATAAAGCTACATGTTCCATGAAGCTGCATATAGCACAAATTACCTAGAAGAAGATTAGAGGGTTAGATTAAAACACTTTGCTCAGCCCACCCTATTCAGAAGATAACGGTTACGATAAATTAATATCCCTTCCGATGTCTCGATCTCTTTCTGCAAGGACATCGTTTCTTAAAGCAGGTTTGACCAGATCAGAAACAGGTTTCACAAAATTCATGCATCCAAAATGCTTCTTTTTACAAAATGGTATTTTACAAGGAATTATTGCATTTCTCTTGTGCATGTTTCTCTGGTGTAGGCAGTTATTGAATCCAATTAACAGTTGGAAGATCTGTTGCTCGAATCCCGGCAAAAACATAGTTAGTTTTTCATATTCCCTACTCTAAAAGAAACTTGCAGTCCTTACCTTTCAGTACGTAAGACAGTGAACGTTATCGATGCTAAAGTTGAGTGTGTAATTTATTAAGATACAAGGTGATTTCTATTGCCATTGTTTTCTATCTGCTATATTAAAACGACATTACTTTACAGTAAACCTAATAATACACATTAAAAAGTAAGAAGTACATTAAATGATGCAGCAGTAATAGTTGGCTAAATAAAGAGGTACAGCTTATGAAACTGCTGAAAATCTCTAGAAGGATTAAATATTCAAAAGTTGCCTTTATTATAAAATAGAATTCTAAATTTAAAAAAAGTATCCTGTGACGTAGGCAGCGCAGTTTGAAAGAAAAGGAAAATGATCTCAACCAAACATTACAACAAAACAGAGTAATGTTTTCTTTCTATGTCTTGCTTAATCACATTCGAGAAATGCGTAACCTTCGGTTTCTGTATTAGGTAGATGATTCTTTCAAAACGAATTACAATTTAGGGAATTGGGAATCGCAATATCGTGTCTGAGAAACAAAGAGGTAGCCAACCGCAATTTGTGGGATTTTTAACAGATGTTCTTCTCAGAAACGATGAGGTCATTTACTGTATCACGTGGTCATTTGTGTAACACAAGTGGTCGAAGAGGAAATGAAGCTTACTATTTGGTTCTGTAATGAAAGTTGTTTTGTTTTTAAGAGTGAAAGAGAGGTGAAGTTTATGAAATACTTCTGGAAGTTGATTTGTTCGTTTGGTAATTCGAAAACGTCTTTTGTATCTGAAGCAAATATTTATTTTACATTTTCATTTTCAGCTTCCATTTCCTCATATCACAGAAAAGAAATATTTCTTTAAAAAACAATTGGTTTTTCTTTATGCTGACTCAGTCCGCTTCAGGGCTTTAGAATGTTATTGACTTTTTAGAGAATTTCTCTTCTTAAGGCATGCTGAACTAGATACGAAAATATACTCCGGTGCATTATTTAAAGTACACAGCTGGTGAAATATAAAAAATAAATAGTAAACTTTAATTATGAAAACAAACTGAACCTTTTCTACAGCAAACGAAATTATCGTATTTCCCTTTGCATGGTCTTGAGTGAAAATGGTTAGCATGTTTACAAGTAGAAGGTCCACTGTTCGAACTATGTAATTTCTGTTCCCCAAAATCCTAACAATAATTAAATTTGGACGAAAAATATATAGTAATTTAGCATAAAGGCATAATTTCTACGTAATCATTATTCTCGAACACACAGGTTGAATCTAAATTCTTTTTACAAATTAAGAGAAATGATACTACTTAAATAGATGAGCAATAACTACCATAGAATATGGTGTCGCATTCCACTCTGAAACGGAGGAAAGAATAAAGTTGAAACGCGTCGAGCATGGACGAGTCATCTTCTCTGATGCCATTTTATGCGTGCCTACGTAGCATATCTGTTAAACGAGATGGCCTGGTCTCTAGCGCACTAACTTCCAGTCCAGAGATTCCATGTTCGAATTCTGGTGTAGAGATGGATGCTTTTAATGGTTCGAAATCCTCTTTAAGCAGGAGGTCCCGATCTACATAGTCCTCATATGCTCACATGACCGTAGTGCGATAAATGTAACCAAACCGTATGCAAATTTCCAATGAGAAGAAGCAGCATAGTTTGTTCTTAATAGGTTCCGTAGAAAACCTATGAGATCAAATGCTGTTCGTTAAAAGGGCACAATATTAAACGCTTAAAGTATTACCTTGATAACATCGTCGAAAACGTTTCGTGAAAGCAATGGCGGAGTACACATACGAAGAATTGGCAGATACGCGCCACTCATACGGTGAAGCAAAAGGAAATGAACGCGAAGCACGAAGATCGTACGAACAGCGGTTTCCAACGCATGGTATTATAAGTCATTCTATCTTCGGCAGTGTTGATTGAAGACTACTAGACTTGTTCGTTTGCCATTAAACAGCAAAGCATGACATTTGAGAAATGTACGACGCCAGAAATGGAACAGCAAGTCTTCGTGAGAATTACAGCAGCTCCTTCCACGAATACGATTACAGTGGCATATGAAATGAGTATTTCTCTAACTCGTGTGACGTATTTTACACGAGAAAAGCATTCACCCCTACCACATGCAAAAGGTGCAGTGTTTACACCAAGATGATAATTTCCGCCAGGCAGACTTTGCGTAGTGGATGCTCGGGATAAGGACTGACGATCCACGATTTCCCGCATTACTGTTATTTAGTGATAAGGCAATATTCAGCACAGAGGGCATTTTCTAGCTGCGCAACGTTTGGTTTTATAGCAATTCCCATTGCACTGTCCCTCATAAATACCAGTGGGAATTTTATATGAATATCTGGGTACATGGTAAGCCTTTACGTCTTATCAGACCGTTTGACCGGTGCAATATACAGCATCTTCTTGGAACAAGTTCTTGCCAGTTTACAGGCTGTTTCGTTTCCCATCCAGATAGACATGGAGTTTATGCACAACAGAGTCACAGCACATCTTTTTCATCACGGCCAGGCACTTCTTGAATGCCACATATCACGCACGATGGTTCGAACTTTGCTGACCTGTATCTTGACCTCCTAACTCACCGGACCCCAACCTACTGGAATTTTTCTTCTGGGAGGCTGATGAAATCTTTAATCTGTACGAGACGCCTGTGGACTCGACTGAACATGTCGTAGAGAGAATCGTTGTTGCCGCAGACAAAATTAACACAACACCAAGATTCTTCACGAAGGTGCGCCTTTTATTCATTCGCTGGTGTGTGTTGTGCAACAGTACACGTGGTCGCGACTTTGAGCATTTGCTGTGAGTTTTTTTCTCATTAATAAATCAGACTGCGCAACTTTTAGTATCGTTCATTCACTTTCCCGACACTGCTGCAAGTTCATGTTGGAATGCTAATTTTATTCTTTTCTACCTCTCAGAGGGGAATGCGACCCTATATTCCATAGTAATTATTGCTAATCTGTATGGGTACCCTCTTATTTTGTGGACAAAACTTAGATTCATGGATACACCGTTTCTACAGAAGTTCTTACCCAGCCTTTATTTTCGCAGTCGTCGGTTTAGGTCCACCCCTCCAATGACAAAAGTGTTTTAAATGGCGCAACGATTCATGTTTCGGCCTTGCAAATAAAACGTAATTTCGAGAACGACGTTTTCCTGACGTTAACAAAATATCTTACGAACATTTCTGTACAGATTATTGCGAAAAATATTGATCTATATATATAGAGAGAGGATCACAATTTTTTATTTAAAAACATATTTATTGAAAGCATTTTTAGGCAATACATCGCTCCCAAAAATTAATCAATATATATATATATTGGAAATCTTACCCACAGAACTTTTTCAAATTCGTGTCTTACAAATCACTGGAAGGCTTCAACTTTCGCATTTATCAAATTCGTAATATTAATTGTATTCATTGTTATATTGAAAACTATTTGTACTTTAATAAATTGTTTACAATTACCAGGTTTTATTTAGGTTATTTTCATGACGATCTTAATAGTATGTTTTTTAGACTTTGAAAATAATTTCTAAGAAAATTCTTTCTGCAAACCAAATTTAACAAAATTATGAATAAAGACACTAGTAAATAACGAAAGAGTATCGCTGAACGACGGCATTTAAGTTTAGAGAAAATTGAATTATTCTAATTTATTTATAAATCGACCCCTCAATGCAAATTCGAAATGACGTCAAACGTCAAAAGTTTGAAAATAGAAAGCTTGGTCAGTTTTCATTGTACGGGAGCCTACTTCTCATGCTTTATTTTTTACAACGAGTACCGAAAGTTGTTTAAATATTAGTATAGGGATCGGAGGAACTGCGAAAAGTTAGATTTTTTTCCGAGTCCAAACTGGAAACTTCTACCTCGACTGCAGTAAATGACATCAATAAAGCAAGAAGAGGAATAACTAATGTGAGATCCACTTCTGTTTGGTTTAAAAAGTTCTATGTTATGAGATTTGACGCTGTAGTCTGGTGGCTATGGTCTTTTTTACACCGATTCGAATGAATTAAAGGATTTAATCGAATCAAATCTGCAAGAATGTGTATCGATTACACACACACAGTAAATGCATACTTTACAATTAGTTCACTACGCATGGCAATAGTACGGAAAAGAAGTTCTGATAAAAACAGAGAACGGTGTTAGAAAATAGGTTTTTAAGAAAAAGCAAAGAAAAACGTACTGTGTGCATAAAACTTGCATATTCTGCGAACAATCACGCACATTTTCAGTCGCAACTTGAAGTGAAAAAAATTCCAGGAATAATTTCAAAGGTGTTTTAGGATCCAAAACGTTATTTTCTTCTCTTTTCCTCCACCAGATGAAACGATAAGTGCAGTTTGATATTGTGCATAAATAAGGCAAATGCAAGACACATTGTACTTAAGCAACCAGCACTTTTGAATAGACATGGAGTCGTATTATTCTTCCAAATAACATTAAATCACATACGGCAGCGTCAATCATACCATATATTTATAATTAAGGATGAGAGGATGAGAAATTACGCTGCATACTCCATACTCCATAGCCTCTTTATATTTCCGCAACAGATTACCATTTTTTCTAGCTCTTTTACTGCTTTTTTGTCCAAGAAATGCTTTGCGAAAGACTGATAGGTCAATGGAGGACTTCTTCTTTTCCAAAGACACTGATTTTCACAAACGTGTTATAGATGAGCTTTTCATTTATTGTTAACAACGCATTGATGTTGCTTGAGATTACTTTGATTAAACAGGTACTTTGCTTCTTTTTATTATCCATTTAATACGCAAAAACCTTATATTTCCGTTTTCAGCAACATTAGAGTTGGATACAGTGCAAAATATTTCAGGACAGAGCGCTGCATTCAAATCGAATGGTAGAATATGCATGTTGTTGGCTGCATCACGAAGAAGGGATTGTATACAGCCGAATCCATAGCATCTTTAATGGACTAACAAATGTTCTCTTCTCAGTTCGGCCCCGATTTACTCCAGAAGTCAATCTTAAAAGTTATTGATCTGAAGAGAAATTAAATATCGATTTCCTTTCCCAACCACCAAGAAATAGATGCACAGATAACTGTTGTTAGTCCTGCAGTGCTGTCCATATTAACTCGATAATCGATTATTGGAACGACTGATTATTAAATCGTTTAAACCTGTTTGGTAAGGCAAAAATATGAAAGAAAGAAGTGGGGTGAGAGAAATTCTGCGAAATTCCATTCCATCTTTCTTTACATGATGTCAAGTAAGTTAGCTCTCGGACTTCTAAATTTTTTCTCTGATGAGTATGCATATACATTTAGGAACCATATTATGTAAACTGAATAGTAATACGATGAGTTAGGATACCTGTGTGTCTGCATAATCGATTTTCACATTTACGATATGAAGTATTCCAAGTAAAGCATTCATTTTGAATGCTATGTTACTTCCTTTTGATTATGCAGGAATTTGCTTTCAAACACTAAATATTTTATATCGCTACTAAATTAAATTTTTCAACCGAACAAATAAATAAATAAACAAATGAAAGAGTAATATAATAGAAATTTGCAATGCGTCAACTCGACGCTAACAAAGTACGCCTCTGCCTGGGCGGTAACTGAAACAGTAAGAACTGAAGATTTAAAGATATTAACAAGTAGTAAAATTACGCTACAGGGCTCAGACTATCCTATTTCCTAAAACGTTGAAAATTTAGTGACAGCAAAGTAATAGCCACGTTTAACTAGCAAGAAATGGTAAGCAGAAACTCACGCTGCAACAAGCACAGAGTTTTCCCACACTCTCTAACTTTTCCTTCTAGGAATTTGATACTTCAACCTTTTTTCACACTGGTAGAATTTGCATTACTTCACGCGCGCTACCAAATTTAAGTATTCTGAAATTAACAATTAGGGGAATGAAGGCTTATAAGAAAGGAACTTCAAATTAAATTAATTTGGTTGTTTAAAATAAATATAAATCCCTACAACTTAAAATAAATGTACGTAATAGTTAATAACTTTCCTTTCTTTTCTGTAGTTTTCTGAAGTTTTTGTTGTTCTTGAAGTATCTGTGCATTTTTTGTTGTTTTCATCATAAAGGAGAAATAAAATTTGGTTTTGAAACAAAACATAATTACATTTAATTTCCTAACTTTTAACCGGAAAAATTTTGTGTTTTGATGTCGTAATGAAGGAAACATTTTCGCTCATACAATCCATTGTTTCAATGTGCGAGTTAAAAAAATAATCATTTAATTTTCTTGAAAAACGTGTCGGTTATGCGTTTAGACAAACAAAAATAATTCAATGTTTTGTTCAATTTTTTTAATTTTGTCTAAAAAAGAGGTTTGCTTTCTACTTTACGGAAATAAATTATTTTTACGGCCCTAAAAATATTTTATTTCTTATTAGACTATTGGTACTTTTAGAAAACGAGAAAAGTGAAGTATCAACAATCTCCTCTTTAGTATCGAAAGACTACTCTTCCAATTATTGGGCAACCACCCACTTACCACGAAAGCATTCACGGGGAAAAGGGGTAATACTTTACATGCTTCTCCACTTTCACATTTTGATGGTCATTATCGAGCTCAGCTCGCATTCCAATTACGCACCATAAAAGGCACATACGAACACAGAGTTTTTTTTTTTTAAATTTAATTTTTAAAAAAATATATGATAGGCGAAGAAATAAAATGTGAAAATTCTGTCATTTGGGTTACAGTAAATACGTACTAGCCTATTAAT
Organism: Stegodyphus mimosarum; assembly: GCA_000611955.2. Classification (NCBI taxonomy): domain Eukaryota; kingdom Metazoa; phylum Arthropoda; class Arachnida; order Araneae; family Eresidae; genus Stegodyphus; species Stegodyphus mimosarum. The sequence goes on from KK119137.1 coordinate 742,010, forward strand.
AAAAATTTTATAATATCCAGTGTATCCAGACGGGTTGTGGTTAGTCCACATATTTAGATTTTCTATGTAACAGTGTAAGGTTTTAGTTAAACTAACCAAGTTTTATTTTAATTTAAATCTTTCTATCTCTTCTCTGTTTCAACTTCCCGTCAGAAGAAGCGCGCGTTCTCATCTTATGCTAATTTTGAAGTAGAGCCAAGTACTATTTAAACCAGAGGTAGAAACCTCTTAGTGTGAGAGAGCTTTAGTCTCAGATCACGGTCAGTCTGCTCGACGTTCGCCTGACCAGCAGGCAGCTAAAATTATAAGCCATAGTGCTTACTAAGCGATTGCATATTGAAATAAATTGAAGTGCGCTAGTATTAGTATATCTTGCTACGCACCCTTTTAGTTAGAGGCCAAACTCTGCGAATTGTATGCATGAAAAGTTAAAGTTTGAGTAATTTTAGAAATTGAAGTGCTAGTATTAGTATATCTTGCTACGCACCCTTTTAGTTAGAGGCCAAACTCTGCGAATTGTATGCATGAAAAGTTAAAGTTTGAGTAATTTTAGAATGCAAGTGTTAAATAGGCTCTCCACCAAATACACTTAAAGTGTTAGACATAAAGCTAGTGAGAACCTCAGGTTTAGCAGGTTATAGGGCGTTTTTTGAGGTCTCGTATGTCAAGTTCTAACTAATATTAGTCGATTGTTGGTGGAAGATTTGAACACCCCGAACACAGAAAACCCGCAATGGCGGTTTGCTTTGCATCCAACACCGGTGAGAGAGCATTGGGGGAAGAATTTAATTGTGCTTGAATGATAATGTGTGTGTGCGAATTTACACAGGTAAAAATAAGGAATTGTACCTAGAAATTTTCTGTTATTATGTTGTACTAAAATTATTTTCCTTTCAGATTTTGCTGGAAGGAGTAAGACTAATGAAAGAAAAATGTTGAAGACTGTTGTTCAAGAAAATTTCTTCTGTAAAAAAGTTTTCACAAACAGATATTGCCTTGTAAGAGTTGGCCTAGGTTTAGAAGAGTGAAATTTTGACTATTTGTTTAGAATTGCGAGTTTCAACATGGTCCGTTTGGACCACAGTAGTTTAACTACCGCAATTCTGGCGGGAAGTATGTAAGGTTTTAGTTAAAGTAACCAAGTTTTATTTTAATTTAAATCTTTCTATCTCTTCTCTGTTTCAACTTCCCGTCAGAAGAAGCGCGCGTTCTCAGCTTATGCTAATTTTGAAGTACAGCCAAGTACTATTTAAACCAGAGGTAGAAACCTCTCAGTGTGAGAGAGCTTTAGTCTCAGATCACGGTCATTCTGCTCGACGTTCGTCTGACCAGCTAGCAGCTAAAATTATAAGCCATAGTGCTTACTACGTGATTGCATATTGAAATAAATTGAAGTGCGCTAGTATTAGTATTTCTTGCTACGCACCAGTTAGTTAGAGGCCAAACTCCGCGATTTGCTCTGCGAAGCAAAGTTGAATTACATTTCTATTTTAGGTTTAGTATTAAATTTATTTGATTGTTAAGTTCGACCCAAGTGTGGTCTTTTACTTTCTGTATCCCTCCCGAGTTGGGAAGTGTGTAAATAATAGTGATTTAATAAAAGAGGATTTCAAATCCCTTTCACGTGCAGTTATTCTCCAGCACAATAGTTACACCAGAACATAGTGCATTTTCCGCTCCCTGTTCCAGTTCAGGATTTGAGAAGAAGAACCCTTGTAAGTACTTCACCATGTTTTCAAAGAACATACACAGAACACTCAGTCCTGATAACAGAAGCTCCTAAGCGCAAAACAATTGCAAGAATCATCTTTTATCCTCTATATATTCTTAAACTGTGAATTACCGACACATCTAGTTTCCACTGTGAGATGGATGATTCGAATCCCATCCAGAGTACCATTGACTGTTTATGATTACGATCTCCGAAAACTTAGTAACTGTAATTTGTCCACCAGGATTGGGTCGAATGGATTTCTTACCTGTCATTTGATGAATTTTAAATTGTGGGAGAACGTATTGAATTATTTCAGTCTCCCATACTTTAACACTTGGTGTAAGTGATCAGCACATCCAACTAGCAAGTTGAAGATACATGGTTCAAATTCCGGCGAGAACGCAGTTGAATTCTGTTTTCTGTCTTAATGTCTAACGGTTTCTAGAATGGTACAATCGACAATGTAGAGGAACAAAATTTGTCACAACTTAGATTTAGTGACTAGGTTTCGTGCATTTGTCCAGTCTCCCATAACTGCAGAACAATCTACCTTAATCGCACTATCTGTGGTTTCCACGATGGTGTAAGTATTAATACAAGGTCTGTCCCGAAAGTCTTGAGCCTATTTTTTTAAGAAATTTATTGAACCGATTTATACAATTACTCAATATTCTTCGAAATACATCCCTTCTGCTTTAACACACTTTTTCCAACGTGATTTCCATGCTTTATATGCGCTCTGGGAGTCCGTCACAGGGATGTCCGTTAGTAACTTCGTCGTAGCCGCCTTGATGTTCTCCAGGGTGCCCAGATTTTGTCCTTTGAGGAATTTTTTAAACTTCGGGAACAAACAAAAAAAAAAGTCGGATGAGAACACATCAGGATCTTAAGCAACTCAAAAGTCTCCGACGACGTTTTCTCAAGTTTGAAACAAAACTTAGCATATCGCTGCCGGAGAGTTTTATCCATCTTGATTTCGACAGAGCCCTCACAAAAGGGTTCACTGAAACAGACACTGTGTCTCTCCAGGAGCTCAGAGCCGACTGGCGCTGGTTACGCTGTGTTCCCAAGACTCCACCCACTCTTCCGTGCAAACGGCAAAGCTGTGTGACGGATAGTCGCGGCAGAAGAAAATGGGGCGCATTACTTTCGGGATTGATCTTGTATGTCCAACTAGCATTAGAATATCCGTAGTTCGGATTTTTCATGGTTTCTGCTCTAAAAAATTTAACAGTTTCTTTAAGATTAATTCTGCGATTCTGCTATTAAAGCTGCAAGTACAGTTTCTTTAAGATTAATTCTGCTACTCTGCTGTTAAAGCTGCGCGTATTTCAACGTGTTGGCTGCCCATTAAACGGCTCTTAAGGTAGAGGAAATAAAAAAACCGTTTTTTTTTGTTTTTTGTTTTTTATGGAAAGCTTATTACAAACCTCCACAATAGTCAATGTGAGTTATTTTTTTTTCAATTTGTTACAATTCGTTATAAGCATTGTAGAGAAACACGCGCTATAAACAGCTCTTATGTAATTAGCTCACAACAACAAAAATCCATAACAGCTTAAATTTACGCAATTATTCCAAACGAAATTAAATTCATCACGAATTTATTTTAGCAGCATTGGCTTATAACGAGAACATTTTTTTAATTTTTTTGTGTGCTTATTATAAAAGAATTTCAATTCATCTATTACTTAATACGAATACGATTTAATGGTTTACCATATTTTTATCATAATTTTATAACTAATGGCATCTTCCTTTTATTTAGTTAAATGGCATTCACTAATATATAATTACTTATTAGGAAATGTCACGACCTTTCGGTATTTAAACCTCATTAATAAATGCAGCAGATCGAAAACAGCGAATAATAATTCATCCAAGCACGTGATTTAATAATTCTTAACACAAGCACCCTTCTGCAATTATATTTCAGGCAAAACATAGATCCCCAGAAAGCTAATTAACCATAAAAGCTATTCTTCACTTCTACAATTCGATCACTTCAGTCTGCGGGAATTGTCGGCGCTTTAAATAGAAGTTATTAACTCATTATTAACTCATTGTATATTATTTCTTCGACATTTTGCGTAATAACTTTGCGACAAAGAATGAATTCTCAGTGCAATATCTGTTTTCAAACAGATGAATGACTATTTAGATGTTTGTTGATGTAAATCTACAATGACTATTAGTTTCGTGATTTGGGGTTATTTTTGATAAAGGATAAAAGAAAAATCTGAATATGTTTGAAAAAGGTTATTTTCCAGTGGTATTGAAATTAAATATTGTTTTGTTAAATATCGCCGTTTTTAAAAACGAAGCTTGTAAGCACGTTTATGCGCCCTTTTTGTTTGCATGTACATTTTAGAGTGAAAATCCATATTTTATAATTATAATTTGTCATGAAAATCATGGAATTACATTTTGTAAATGCTAATCAGTTTCATTTTACGAAATAAACGGAAATATAAGAAACATTGCTTTTGCACAGATAAAGCACAGTTAGATAACCGAATAAGTAAGAGTCCACGGAAAGGGCCTTACATATCTAATACACTTAATACTCAGCTTAAAATAGTAATTATAATACGTGAAATTCAACTTTTCAGAACAGTTCAATCTTTGCAAAAAGTGAAATTTTTAGAATTTTAGTTTGAATAGCTAACGATTCAGCTGCGTTCTTTTGCAGTCTGAAAGTGCTCGCAGTTATAGGATTTAGAGAGATGAAGAGATAGAGATATGTTACACTGGAAGACAGTTCGTGCTTCTGAAAGAACAGTTTTGCTTCTCAAATTATTTTTCATTTTATAAAGGCGTATTTATCATGCAAGTTACCAAACTTGCTGATGTTTAGAAACTTTAAGCTAGGTTTATAAGGTATTTCTTCCGCTTTCTTAGCATGACTTCCTGGTGTAATAGTCAGCATACTCGGCGCATATTCCAGAAGCTCGTGGTTCGAGTGCCGGCGAGGGCATTGCTCATTTTTCAACTCTCCTGCTTTCAAAAGAGAAATAATGTCTCTACAGGTTTTCTGGACTATGAAATAATTAAACTTCCCTGATTTTCCATAAATTTCCGGAGAAGTTAATGCTTCTACTAGAAACTGTTTTATCTGTATAGGGAACAAATAAACTACGCTAGATTTTCCCCAGAAAATTAGAAGTAGGCGTTTAGGACCATCGCGTAGTGGTGTTGTTGATGATGCCCACTCCGCTAAAATTCTAAAACTCGTATTCTTTTTCAATAAAGACTTATATTGGATATCAATAAAACTAAACTTCGGAGTTGGAAATGCTTAATTTCTAGGTTAAAATTCAAAAGACCCGAATGTTAAAAAAATCACGAAGATTTGGATTTTCAAAATCTTCCTTAAGATTTGTGGGATTTCAATATTAATGAGTAATCTCTAGTTTTATGAATTCAGAAAATCTACTCTTTATTTTTATATATGAGTATATAATTTTACCATATACTTAAAATATTAATATTTTATACGAACAATAGGCTATTCTTAATATATGAAAATAAAAGCTTAAGAAGCAAGCCAAAGATTTTTGTAATGAGGATTTTGATAGGTGATTTTAGAAACATTATTTTTTATTCAAAATAATGCTGCAAATATTCATGAAAATTATTAATTAGAGATAATATTATAGAGTCATTAGGATTTATTTGGAAGCAGGAGATATGAAAAATGAGCAATGCCGTCGCCGGGACTCGAACCGCGGACCTCACGAATACGCGCCGAGTGTGGTGACCACTACTCCGCGAAGGCATGCGAAGAAGGAGGGAGAAATACCTTATAATATAAATAAGACATATTTTAAAAGATATCAGTTACCAATATTACTTCGTTCGGCAAGAACGTTAATTTACTGAGGATTGACACATCGCAAGCTGAAAGCAATAAATACCTGGAAAAGATTTCCTTCGAGTTCTTAAAAAAATTATTTCTAGCACTCATAAATCATTCATAAACGTGTTATAACACCGCATAATACTACCGCATACTAATACCGCATAATGCAATTGTACTATGTTTTTAAAAGTCAACATTATCGTGTGTGGCTTAAAAGTTTTGTTTTTATTCAAAATGGCGAATTTAACAAAGCAGTGATTCGAAGGCTACAATTACGCTCTTTCCGAAGAGAAATATGCATACTCCGTTATCCAAAAACGATGTGAGAGTCATGGTTTTGTGATATCTGAAGCGTCGATAGGTAATATCATCAAAAGAAAGGAAAGAAACGTCAAATTGAACCCTCAAATGGGACAAAAATTCCAAACAAGTATCCAAGGAAAAAACGGACATCTTCGACTATTGCAAAGGTAAGTTGTTTAACGTTAAAAGAAAATCCCCTTAGTCAAAGGACCGTTGCAAAATCATTAAAATGTTCGGTGTCCACTGTAAACAAAATGATAAACGTTGATTTAAATCTTAATAAATCGAAAAAACGCAATGTGCACCGTCTTCTTCCAAAGCATATCGCTCAACGCAGGACACGCTGCAGAATTCTATGGGAGAAACACTTATGCAAACAAAAATTTAAAACAATTGTCACAATAGATGAAGCATGGGTGTATTTAAATGATTGTAACAAAAAAAGAGTCATTTATTATCATAAAAGGGGTTAGAAAAAAATTCAAGTACATGGTTCAAAGAATCGAAAGAAAGTTTTTCTAAGGGATTCATGATTGTTGCTGGTTTTTCTTATAATGGCAAGTTAAAAATAAACAGAGTGCAAAAAAATGTCAAGATTAACTCCAAATACTATCAGGAACATATTTTATCGCCAAATTTTCTGAATGAAATACAATTGCTTTACCCACAGTGCCATCAATCTGTGAGACTCCATCAGGACATAGCTAGTCACACATCAAAATCCACTGTAAGTTTCCTAAAAGAAATGGAACAAAAAACTGGTATCAAGGCCATACCCTTCACTGATACCCCTACTAAATCTCCCGATGTATCACCTATGAATTTTTTTGCTTTCGGACTTTTAAAAACTGCATTATCCAAACGTTGCCCCAAACCCTAACAGGACTCTGGAAAGCTGTTCGGGGGGAATGGGATAGAATACCTCTTCTGACATTTCAAAAGGCATTGTTATCCTGGAAATTGCGGTGTCGAAAGATAGTTTAGAATAAGGGATGTCAAATAGAACGTTTAAAACACAAGAATTTTATGTAATTTAGTTTTGTGAATACAATATACATCGTCTAAAAAATGTGCGAACAGCCTCTGTATTATCACGAAAGCCTGTAGTAGTAGGATTTTGTTCCTGTATCCACGATTATAGTGGAATTATCATGATAATTCCAACGCCAAACGACTCAGAATTGATATACTTATGCAAAAATGAGACTTGAACTAAGAAGATGGCCACAAATTTAAGATCAAGAAAATAAAAAGCTAATAAACATAAAATTATTGTACAAACATACAAAACAAATTAAAAGTACATAAAAAAATTTACAAGTAAATAAGAACAATTATTTACATAAATTTACAACAATGCGAACGAGACACAGGACGATCACTGGCTTCAGTGTACTTTATTATTTTAATTCATATTAGAATTGTAAGATCTGCTGTCTATCTCTTGGTGAAATCTAGACAGTAGTAACTACACAAAAGAAGGTTTAAAACTACCCTTTATTACACTCTTTAAATTATTTAAATTGAGTCAAATCGACGCTAATACACTACGCCCCTGCTTGGGCGGAAACTGAAACAGTAAGAACTAAACTCAGAATTTGAAGATATTAACAAGTAGTAAAATATGCTACAGGGCTCAGACTACCCTGTTTTCTAACAGATCGCTGATAAATTTAGCGGCAGCAAAATAATAGCTGTTACGCCACATATAACCAGCAATAACTGCTAAGCCGAAGCTCGCGATACAATACGCACAGAGTTTTCCCAGACTCTCTAACGTTCCCTTCTAGAACTTGATATTTAAACTTTTTCTCCCACTGGTAGAATTTGCATTATTTCACGCTCGCTACCAAATTTAAATATTCTGGCACTGACAATTAGGGGAATGAAGGCTTATAGGAAAGGACTTTAAATTAAATTTAACTGGTTATTTTAAATAAATATAACTAAATAAATTAATTAATAATTAATAATTAATTAATTAATATCAATATATTTTATTATTATTTAACTTTAATATCCTTTTTTTTTTCTAAATAGCCCTTATATGCGTTGGCCACTACTAAGGCCGGACATGGTAGTCACTTTATTATCGAGGCACCTCCTATGAAGGGACAGACAATTTACATGCATGTATTCTATGGAATTAAACCCGGTCCCTTTGACAAGAATGTCAGATTCTCTAACCACTTTCCCGTCAGAGCGGTCCATTGGTAATATCATGATCTGTGTAAATTAAACATGCACAAGTTCTGCGAGGAGCGGAAGATAAAAAATTGCTGTAGTTTGAAGAAATGGCAGCATTGAATGTTTTAATTGAAGTCTGAGCCATTATATTATCATCAGCAGATCTGCCCGATCTCCAGACATTAACAACTGGGCAATTTTTCATGAAAAAGGCCTTGCTGAGTTTCCTCAGAAGTATCTTCAACAGAAAAAAACTTCAATTTGTCAGGCAAATGGCAAATGGTTTAGCACGACCAAGCACACTCTTGGACACAGTGTTATCGGGAATGTCTATATTTACTGAAGCCAGTCTCGGAAGCTGAAAGTAAGGAATTTAGTTCTTATTCACGAAGAAGCACTATACCCTCTTCAGTGGATTAGGGGACATGTCAAAAAGTGTATTCAGGGCGAGACAAAAAGGTTCAAGAAGTGACCATTTACTAAAAAGAGAAAAAATAACTGATCGATTTTATTGGAGCTGAATCATCAGATTTCATGCTGAGGAAGTATGTTGGATTCTGACTCCACCGCTTTTATCATTCAAGAATGTGACAAAATCATAGTCGAATTCAGTGTAAATCACAACAATGTATTTATCTAAATTCTGTAGGTAACGTTCTTGGAGCCAAATTCTTGTAACCGTAGTAAATACCTCTGGAAAAAGACGGATATTAAGCAATTTCTCCTTAGCTCACGAAAAATATTAATTTCCTAAATCATACAGAGTAACTTCTAAATGGCAATTTAACCCATATTTCCTCGTCGTCCTAAACATAGGACAGCACACATAAACGGTCTTTGTGTGAAATCTTTCAAATAATTTAATTCAAATTAAAGGCGATTTATTATTTAAGAGTCATTTAACTATATATTTGTCTTTATTGAAAGTTAAAATAAATTTAGGTATTCTTTATTTATTTTTTAAATGGGAATTTTTGCATATTTTTTTGCTTATGTTTTCAACTTACAAATTTATTAAAATTTTGAGCTCCAAGAAAAACATACATACAAATTTACTGAGATAACATTCCATACTTTTATACCAGTAAAAAGCATTATCAAAAAATATTACCAAAAAGGTAAATTTTCCTTTCGTTTTTAACTGTCCTAAAAATAGGACGACGTTAAAATCCACTACTACCCAATCCCCATTAGTTTGTAATGGAGATAATCCTTTCTTTCTCTTTTACATTCCAAACATTATCATTTGCTATTATAATTGCTATTATACAATTAAAAAAAGCGCTTCCACTATCAATAAAAGCACTTCCAAATCCAGCGACGCTAACCACTAAACCCAACCGGTGTAGTGGTTAGCGTCGCTGACTGCGTGTCTAAGAGCTCGGGTTCGAATCTCGGAGAAGGCATGGATGTTTGTAAATGTATAGTGGCGGTGCGGTATGCCGGCACTCTAAATATGCGGTGAGCCGAAAGTCCTCTCATGTGGTTTGGTGGAAGGGGAGAGGGGTGGAAGACCCTCGGACCCGTCCCCCAGGTTGCTCTCCATCAAAACTGGAGGCGGAACTGAGCCAAATCGCACTGTGACCTGTTAGGTGCTCAAGGCTGTTGCCAACGACAGGCGTAATCTTGCGCTCCTTGACACGAGAAATTTCGTGTGTTTGGGCTGACTTTGTCAGACTTGTGAGCATGAGTAATAACAACAACATAAAAGCGCTTTAGTCTAGCTGACAGGTGCACATCACGTAACAGACAGGTGTGTAAAATGATGGGGAGGAGACTGAGTAAATGTTCCAAACACTGACTTGTGAAGTCAATCTGTATTCTGAAACTCATCGAAGTAGACTAAATTTCTCTCGTTTTCGCATGTTTGAATTTAAGAGAAGAATAAAACTCCAAAGACACAAAAGAAGAAACCAAATAAAAAATCATAAATGAGCAATTATCTCATACAATTGTCCAGAATTCTCTGTCAGTAATTACAAACCCTGATATACATAAGATTTATATGAGTAATTGCTTTACTTCCCGCGAATTATTATCCGTTCTTGCAAATAAAACCTTCTTCGCAGAATGTCTAAATGACCATTTATACCCTCTAAAACAATATCAAAAATGGAACGCGGCTCTTCAGGTAGCAGTGTTAATTAAAAAAAAAACAAAGTTGCAGTAATTCGATGGAATAATAGTTGTGTTGCTTCAGTAATATCCAATTTTGAAGAAACAAAATGTGTATCATCCGTAGATAAAAGACTAAAAGGTGGCAGAAAAAAGGTAGAGATACCAATGTGTATTGCATCCTATAATAAATATAAAAACGGAGCTGATCTAATTGATAATCATGCAGCAGCTAATGTTACTTCAATTCATTGAAAGAAAGGGTACTAGCGTCTGTTTGTTAAGAGCTTGAAACAGCATTTGTCGCTTCATGGAAGCTCAATCAGTTATTTAGTGATGATGGTCTGAGCCTACTTGATTTTCGAAGACACGTAATGGACCCTTAAAATGTCCATAAAACAGACAAAGAAGATGCCAGCTAAAACTTGCACTGCAAACCAACAACTATCTGTAAAAATGTAACGTTGGACTATGCTTAAGATGCTTTCTCCCATTCCACCTAAGTAAGAATGATTAGCAGTGGATTATACCGTTGTCCTATTTTTAGGATAGGTGTATTAATCAAACTAAGAAAACATTGGTAAGTTTTTTGATTTTATATGTATACATAGACTTCTAGAAACACATATTTAAGAATTTATAAAAATGTTTTAATTTTTTCAATACTTAGTATGATATGGGTTAACTACCGTTTTTTGAACGACAAGTTTCAGATCTAATATAGTTGACATAGCACGGTGCAGCTCAGGCTTCTGGAAGCTTCGGGGGGGGGGGAACTCCATTCTAGGGCTTCGGCAAATAGGTTTTCTGAATCTTCCAGAAAGTGTCTAAGTTGGCGAGAAATTTCAGATATCGGCAAGGCCTTTCAACAGCGTATTTGCCCATATATCAAACCCTACTCAAGCTATTTTTACAGAATAAAATGTTGTTGGACTCAAAATTGATGATCTACAAGTTTATATATGAAATAAAAAATTATAGGTAAAATATTTAACGATAGATTTAATTAGACACTAAATAAACTGCGAAATTATTATCCTAAAAGCAGAAAATAAAAAATATCTAAATAATTCATAATCTATATATAGATATAAAGAAAAACGTTTGTGTGTTTGTTTGTTCGCTAATAACTCAGTCACTGCTATAGCTATCGTCACACAACTTTTTACAATTCTCTTCTGTGTCCCGGAAAATGTCGATGTCCACATTTTCCCCCCCAAAAAAAGTATCTACAATCACAGATATTAATTAAAAACTTGGGAAAACGATAATTTCCCCCCTCACTTTTCCGAGTGGCAACTGTCTTGCAAGCTGGAGATGAAATCTGCTTCATTTCGAAAGTTGTTGCCACTGCTCGCTTTCAAGTCCTAGAGTTTGTTAATAAAAAGTTTCTAAGTTTTACAATGAAATAAAAATAACATTGCCAAACATTAAATAGATTATTCCGATTTCGAAACTTCATGAGAAGCCATTTCGAGTGCGTCCGACTTTAATCAGCCGAGATATTAATCAAAAGTCTGAAACTAATCATTAATTTTTCCACTCATTTTTTCGCGTGGCAATAGTTTCGCGCCTTGGAAATAAAAATGCTTTATTTCGAAAAGTGTTGCTACTGCTCGCTTTCAAATCGTAGTTTGTTAATAAAAAATTTTAAAGTTTTACTATATATATATAACGAAGAATGTCTGTTTGTGTGCTTGTTTGCGAAATTGCTTTCTAATTAATTATGATAATTTTTTGCCACATTTAATGGACTGAAATTGAATATAAGTAAAATGGATCATACCCAACAAATGTAAAATTTAAATTTCTTACACAACAAATGTAGAATTTAAAATTGACTTTAATTAAAAATTTATAATTTTAAGAAAAATACTTACATATTTGCTCTACTTATTTCATACAAATGAATCGAGAGATTTGATACTCAAAAATTTCGAGAGATTCGAGAACCTTTTAGGATTCAGATTCGAATTCGAAAAAAATTTAATATTTGTCCCACTTCCACTGCTGAATAATAATTTTTGTAAATCAATACTTTTCAGCTTATCTCTGGAGTAAATAATATTTAGAAAATACCTGGAGCAATATCATTTATCGGCAAAGCATTAAATCTTCTAAATCAACATTTTTGCTGAAGCACCAAATTTTCTTCCGTAAACAACCGCACGCAAATGTATGGCACAATAGCGCCTATCGTTCAGAATTCATCCCGAAGTGCTTGGTACCCCCTCTACCCATTTGAAAAATCCATCAAGTCTATTTATCAAATCGTAAAGTAAAGGCCCCAAGAATAGTAAATCGTTCGATAAATCATGCGCATAATGGCTTTCAAGTAGGTCTGTGGAATGTACGAGTCAGTTTGTGATTAGGGGAAAACGTGAGGAAATCCCAAGCCATCATCTGTCAACTCCATGTTTGGTCACTCAAGATGATTAAAATTTCTCAAGATGATTGAATATTAAAAATCGTTGAAAAAAATATGTTAAATTTCTTGCTTCGAAAGAGGCTCTATAATAGTAGCTCTCTCTTTATATTATAAAAAGGAAAATCTTTCAGCTTTCACGCGTTAAATAACCATTCTCTGAATCACGTTTGTGAAATTAAACGAATATTTGGACCTCTCATCTTATATTTTGTATATAGTCTGTTATAGCCATAATAATGTATACTTAATTTAATAGAACAATAAACTTATCTAACTAGCGCAAATGTTCGAGAATTAAGTATCAGATCATTCTTTAGTATCACAGAATAAGTTCATTCTCATTCCGAGCAAATTTCTGTCATCCGTTTGTTCATATTATGAGTACAGATTCATTCATATGAGTGATCCAGTCACAGGCTTCTCTTATTACATTGTAGAGTCATTACGTTATTTTAAAGCAAGAGTACATGAAATATGAGCAATGCCCTCGACAGGACTCGAGCCTGGACTTCTCGAATACGAGCCGCGTGTGCTACCGTTGCACCATGGAAGAATGCTGAAAAGAAGGAGAAAATACCTTATATACTTTGTTTTTTAAAGGGCGACTGGTTGTTAGGAGATTTAATCGCCAATTCCTGGGGGTGAAAATCATCATCCACCACCTTTTAATTCGGATTGGCCATTATTGAGTCATTAGGATTTTTGAAGTAGGAGACATAAAGAATCAGCAATGCCCTCGCCGCCGAGACTCAAACCTGGACCTCTCGAATACGCGCCGAGTGTACTAACATTTACACCACAAAGACATTCTGGAAGGAGGGATAAAATGCCTTATATACTGCCTCTTTTAAATGGCAACTGGAGATTAGTAGGTCTAGTCGCCGAATCCTGGTAATGACGAATTATTGTCCACCACCTTTTAATTCGGGCGCCACTGCAGAATCATTCTGGATTTTTTTCGAAGCAAGTTGAAGAAGTCCGCTGTGCCCTCGCCGGACTCGAACTTGGACCTCTCGAATACGAGGCCGAGTGTGCTACAGTTACACCCCGAAGGTATTCAGAAAAGAGGGATCACCTATCATGCACGACAGCGCTTCCTCTCATGCAACCACCATTATGTATGAATGTTAACAGTTCTCCCACGGAAAAGTATTGAATCATCTCCTACAGATCTGGCAAGAGATTTTCATTTTTACAGACCTTCGAAGAAGTATTTTGGTGATGAGTGACTCACAACCGATACATATATGTTTAACAAGCTATCCTAGCATATCACGCTGATTTCCTCTGTGCTAGTATCGATAGCTTAGTGCTACGTTTGAACAGATGCTTGGACAACTATGGTAAATATGTTGAAACGTAACGCTTGCCAATGCAAATTGAGTTGACTTACATCTTTGCAGTAAAACTTGCTTTTTAGAGGATTTGTGACCTCACTTTTGAATTACCTTTGAGCAAAATAACTATACCACTAAATATATAGCACTTCTACATAAATGTATTTTGATTCATGTTTAAGATTCTAGACCAGGGATTCTCAACCAGGGCAGACGACCAGGGGAGAATTTCATAGTTTCCAGGGGTGAGGAATGCGGGCAGGCCTTTATTTAGCCGTTAAGTACTTAGTTTAAGTTCTAAGTAAATGTACACTGCAGATTGATGAAATTCAAATTGCTTTTTTCATGTCTCGAAAGCGCGACTTAGGATATATATTAGATTTGTATATAGCATTGTCCTGACATAGGTATTTTGACACAAAATCGGACTTTTTCTGAAATGGCATGCCAATTGTTTTTCCATATTTCGATTCTATTATGCCTAAATATTAAATTTTGTAAAATTTGGTGCAAAATTTATCTTGGCCCATTTTTCTCAGTTTGCGCCAAGAACAATTCGGTTGGCGAACTTCTTAATTTATAGCAACCCATTTTTCTTTCATTTTTTTCATTGCAGATGTCATCCTACATACTTTTAAATAACTTTAACAAAGTGCGTGAACTATATTTGGCGTTATTATCGCTTATACCAAATATGTCAAAACTCACAAAAATGGGCGAATTTTATTTGTAATGAACTAAGATTTCGAAATGTAAAAAGAAGAATCAAATAAATTTAATAACAAAAGATATATTAATAAATATATATCAAATTCAATTAACACTGAGGAGCTAAAATTTTGAGAATTAATTTATTAAAAACTACTCGCGCGAGTTTTACAAACTTAGCAGTTTGGCATAATTTGGGTCGTATAATCGAAATATGAAAAACAAAATCGGCATGTCATTTCAGAAAAGTCAGATTTTGTGTCAAAATACCTATGTTAGAACAATGCTATATATAAATCTAATACGTGTCCTAAGTAAGTGAGTGCTTTCGAGATATGAAAAATACAACATGAATTTCGTCAATCGGCCCAATAGAACGGGAGATATATAACTGTCCGATTTTTTTCCGAAGTGCACATATGTGTATTTTTCAGATTTTGGAAAGAAGAGATCTTCTAGCAATGGTGAAAGGGGTGCATGGGGCCAAAAAAGTTTGGAACTACTGTTCTAGGTGGTAGCATTTCAAAATTTTACACGTTGACTTATAATAAAGCGCCCAGTGTACTTTTCTTGTTTTGCCCTGTTGCCACTTCAAAAGATTTGATTTAGTTTAACATCACTTAAATAAATAATATACAATAGTACGCCCCTCTCATGTGCAAAAAGTTTCCTCTGTGCATTTGTTTCTTCCGTTGGCATAAATATTTAATCGATTTCTTAGAGATGTATTCAAAAACCAATCCTGTGTTAAATCCAATAATACATTAAAAACTGCCTGAAACGGGAACTTGCATATTTTACTAAATAATTCATTATATTGCTTTGTCACATTCACTTCCCTCTGATTCATTAATCGATTCTCAAGAAACTGTATTCTATAAATTCAGAAAGACAGCAGTCGATATACATCGGTAACATTTCCCTCAAATCGATCTATTTTACGATACCGCATCCTTCCAAAAATCAACAATCGATACTCGAGTTAGGTGAGAAACCGTTGATCAACTTACTCCAGTTCACCACCATATTTCAAATGATTACCTTTTTATCGGCAAAGCGATTAAAGAGAGTACTAATCCATTGTGTTCGAATTCTGTAAAGAGATTCTTTTCTCCACCGTTCGCTTTGTTCCACCTTTGTTTTTCTTTTCTTTTTAATGAGAAGTCTCCCAAAGGGAATGTTTGGAATTGAATGATGAGAATCATTAAACAGGGTAGTACAACTTTTCTATTTTCTCTCCATCCCATTCGAAATGGTATCACGTCACGCGAAACTTGTTGAAAATGATAAATACCTTCCGGCGTTAAGGGGTTTGAAAACGAATAACGTTCAAGCAAACGATGGGCCAAATGGGGATTAAACCATTTAGTTTGTGAAAGTCTGGAAAATGTTGAGACATCTT
Organism: Stegodyphus mimosarum; assembly: GCA_000611955.2. Taxonomy (NCBI): domain Eukaryota; kingdom Metazoa; phylum Arthropoda; class Arachnida; order Araneae; family Eresidae; genus Stegodyphus; species Stegodyphus mimosarum. The sequence continues at coordinate 758,066 of KK119137.1, forward strand.
ATTCCTTTACAATGTTTATGATTATGATACACTAGAGAGGTCTAAAAGTAATGCAATAGAAATTATTAAAATCTCTCAATTGTCATCATTATTATTATTTTCAAAGCATTGTCATTGAATACTTATAAATACGATCACCGTCACTCTCAATCCATTTCTTGAGACAATTAATTCACATATCATAATGCGGTATAGGTCAAGATAAACCGAACCCAAAGCAGGTGAAGAACACATGAACTGTAAGGCGATATTATAAAAGCAACAGATGACCCAATATAAACCGTACGGGACATGGAAGAGGAGAAACCGAAAAGCATTAGTTTTATTTCTCAAAAGGACGGCTTGACAGCAGATAGACAATATGCAGTGCACTCACTTTTCAGATCTGGCATTGCTGTTTCGAAGGCCCACAGCTTTGACGGTCACCTAACCTGTCCAGTTATTATTTTTATTTGCGGACAATCTGAGGGAGAAAGTTCACCAGAATAATCCACAAATTCTTGGCTTACTGGAATAGAATGCACGCATCGCCATCCCAACATCCAACGGGATGGTTTACAGTAAGTCACGATGAACGTGATTCATCGGGTTAAGCTGAGCCTGGACCATGATGTTCCTCTTACCACCAACAGTTGAGAAGCCTATCACCGCTTCCTTATAAAGCACAAACGGCAGTAAATACAATCTGCAAAGTTGTTAGCATACTCACGGGAATGGACCAAGATTTATGCTCGCCTTACTAACGAAAATTCGCAAGGCATGATACACTGACTAAGTCATCACGTAGTTCCCCATCCGCAGACACATAAGTCTACCTATAAAGTTTACAAAAGAATCTATTACAGACGCAAATCAAATAAAGGGCAGTCAAATGTTTCCAGAATATATTTAACGTTTCCTCTTCTGTATATGCAAAATACTTAATGTCTTTTACTTATGAGCCTGTATTTTAATTCCATCATTTTGTAACTGTGTAAGAATTTTGAGTTTTACTAACTCTTATTTTATTTTAAACCTTTACTATCTTCTCTTATTTTCCCTTCCCGGCCAGAATAAGCGCAATATACTATATAATACATATGTCTAATATGATAACATGTTGACTCAACTTTTTGAAACCATTAGAGTAGAACAGAATCTTGGATGAAAAGTCCTGTTTTCATACAACAACCCTCTAGCTCCCTAAAGTCAAATTTCCAAGATAGCTACTCTGCAATGCAAATTTCAGTTTCTCTTGTATTCACCCTTATCCACAAAATCTGGCTGTAGGAGACTTTTTCCTAGCATTTTCGTGATTCACGTTGCAGCGATGATGATGATGATTTGAAGGACATCGCTCAGGAATAGATTGAAAGCTGTAGCAAAACATCTTCTTTATGCTGTAATCCAAGGTATGATCGATCACTATGCTAATCTCATTGAAGTCATTGAAACGAAATTAATTTTAAATAGTTATCTTTCAAAAATTTGTTAGCCTTAGAATTGATTAAATCCACTATGCACGCTGGTCTGAAAGATTAACTATTCTGACCAAAATGGATTAACTGTGTAGGGACTTAAGTCTTTTAATATTTAATGATTTTAGTTAAGGCTGCCTAACGGGATAGTGGTTAGTGATTCTGACTACTGTACCGAAGGCCCCGGGTTCAAACCCGAAGAAGTCATTTATGTTGTAATTGTATAGTGTCTTTATGCCATGGGGTTGCTATAAGAATATAGCTAGACAAATGTCCTCTTGTGTGGTTTGGTAGCACGGAAAGAGAGGGAGAAACTCTTGAA